>OY740790.1:70480976-70615976 GCA_963514005.1 Raja brachyura | reverse complement strand
CCCAAACTTGACCAGACTAAAGAAGGGTCTCGACCCGAAACGTCGCCTATCTCCTTCGCTCCTTAGATGCTGCTGCACCCGCTGAGTTTCTCCGGCTTTTTGTGTAACCATCGATTCTCCAGCATCTGCAGATCCTTCTTTAACACTGATTCCTGGGATGCCAGGACTGTCTTATGAACAAAGACTGCATAGACTCGGTTTATACTCTCTAGAATTTAGGAGATTGAGAGGGGGTCTTATAGAAACTTACAAAATTCATAAGGGGTTGGACAGGCTAGATGCAGGAAGATTGTTCCCGATGTTGGGGAGGTCCAGGACAAGGGGTCACGGCTTAAGGATAAGGGGGAAATCCTTTCGGACTGAGATGAGAAGGACTTTTTTCACACAGAGAGTGGTGGGTCTCTGGAACTCTCTGCCAGAGAGGGTAGTTGAGGCCAGTTCATTGGCTATATTTAAGAGGGAGTTAGATGTGGCCCTTGTGGCTAAGGGGATCAGAGGGTATGGAGAGATGGCAGGTACGAGATACTGAGTTGGATGATCAGCCATGATCATATTGAACGGCGGTGCAGGCTCGAAGGGCCGAATGGCCTACTCCTGCACCTAATTTCTATGTTTCTATGTTTCTATTGACCATACTGGCCAACATGTCCCAGCTACCCCTAGTCCCACCTGCCCACGTTTGGTGCATATCCAGAGAATGGAGCGGGTGGGCTTGTACATTCTGGAGTTTAGAAGGATGAGAGGATATTTCTTATTGAAACATATATGATTATTAAGGGTTTGCACACGCTAGCGGCAGGAAACATGTTCCCGATGTTGGGGGAGTCCAGAACACACACACATGTGCGCACCACACACACGCACATACACACACATACTCACACACACACACGCACACATACTCACACACACACACGCACACACACACACGCACATATACACACATACTCACACACACATGCACACACACATGCACACACCACACACGCACATACACACACATACTCACACACACATGCACACACACATGCACACACCACACACACCCACATACACATACTCACATGCACACACACTCACACACATATGCACACACACACACGCGCAGTCACACAGACACACGCACGCACATGCACACGCACATGCACATGCACACGCACCCATGCACACACGCACACACGCACACACACAGAGTCACACACACACAGCCACACACGCACATACACACACACATGCATGCACGCACGCACACACACACGCACAGTCACACACGCACGCATGCATGCACGCACACACACACACACACACACACACACACACACACACACACACACACACACACACACACACACACACACACACGCACGCCCGTACAGTTTATATATATATATATATATATGGGAAGGGGCACAAAAAGCTGGGGTAACTCAGCGGGACGGGCAGCATCTCTGGAGAGAAGGAATGGGGTGACGTTTCGGGTCGAGACCCTTCTTCAGGCCCACTGCATGTGTATGAACACACAAAAAGGCGGAGTAACACAAATGCTGGAGTAATATATATATAGAAAGTTTATATATATACACATGTATATCTGTATCTCTCTCTCTCTCTCTCTCTATATATATATATATATAAATACTCACACATGCACACGTAAAAACGAGTAACAATAGCACGACATGAATTACACCAGACGGTGATTTGCGTTTTACGTGAAGCAGCATTTGCAGTTTTTTGTTTCCACATCAGCAACCGCCACTGATCATGAGACGTGGCTGAAGGGCCTGTCAGTAAATTACTCATTAACACCATGTAGATCTGCAGCAAGCTCCTTTTAAAAAAAACTGCTCCAATTTGACAGCCGGCAGCGAAAAGCCGGTGCGGAGATACGATTAGCCCCCACTTGGAGGGCTCTCCCTTCCCCCTCCCCGCCTTGCCCTGCCATTAAACAAGTGAGCCTACAGTTTATTACAAAAAGACTGCATACTGTCGAGGATTAGACCCCGTTGAATTGATAATCCCCGGTTCTGGTTAAAATCCCGCTGTGGTAATATTGTAAATGGGTTTTAATCACATCAGGGCTTAATCCTGAGGGATCGCCATGCACCTTCTCCTGAATTGGAATCTTTGTAATTCAGGAGAGTAGCCCAAAGGCACCAATTATTCAAGTGACTTTAGTTTAGGTTTAGAGTAACAGCGGCGAAAACAGGCCCCTTCGACCCGCACCGTCCGCGCCGGCCAGCGATCCCCCCACACGAACGCTATCCCACACAGAGAAATCGCAGCTTTGCCAAGCCAATTAACCTACGGACCTAAGATAGACATGTGCATCACAGGACAGTGAGAATCTACCCAACAAATCAGATAATAACCATATAACAATGACAGCACGGAAACAGGCCCTCTCGGCCCTTCCAGTCCGTGCCGACCATTTATTTTCCCCTAGTCCCATCTACCTGCACTCAGACCATACCCCTCCATTCCCTTCCCGTCCATATACCTATCCACTATACCTACATACATACATACATACATACATACATACATACACACACATACATACACACATACATACATACATACATACATTCATACACACATAGATACAACATACATACATACACAAACACACACATACATGCATACATACATAACCATATAACCATATAACAATTACAGCACGGAAACAGGCCCTTCCAGTCCGTGCCGACCATTTATTTTCCCCTAGTCCCATCTACCTGCACTCAGACCGTACCCCTCCATTCCCTTCCCGTCCATATACCTATCCACTTTACTTTTAAATGTTAAAATCGATCCTGCCTCCACCACTTCTGCAGGAAGCTCATTCCACACAGCCACCACTCTCTGAGTAAAGAAGTTCCCCCTCATGTTACCCCTAAACTTCTGTCCCTTAATTCTCATGTCATGCCCTCTTGTTTGAATCTCCCCTACCCTCAATGGGAAAAGCTTATCCATGTCAACTCTGTCTATCCCTTTCATCATTTTAAAGGCCTCAATCAAGTCCCCCCTTAACCTTCTGCGCTCCAAAGAATAAATACCCAACTTGTTCAACCTTTCTCTGTAACTTAGTTGCTGGAACCCAGGCAACATTCTAGTAAATCTCCTCTGTACTCTCTCTATTTTGTTGACATCCTTCCTATAATTAGGCGACCAAAATTGTACACCATACTCCAGAATTGGTCTTACCAATGCCTTGTACAATTTTAACATTACTTCCCTACTCCTATATTCAATGCTCTGATTTATAAAGGCCAGCACACCAAAAGCTTTCTTTACCACCCTATCTACATGCGATTCCACCTTCAGGGAACTATGCACAGTTATTCCTAGATCCCTCTGTTCCACAGCATTCCTCAATTCCCTACCATTTACCATGTAGATAATGTTCCTCCCTCCCATTCCGAATCCGACCTTTCTGTCCTGGGCCTCCTCCATGGCCAGAGTGAGCATCACCATAAATTGGAGGAATAGCACCTCATAATCCGCACGGGCAGTCTGCACCCTAGTGGCAGAAACATTGACTTCTCCAATTTCCGGTAGCCCTTGCTATCTCCTCTCCTTCTCAGCTCACCCTCAGCCCTCGGGCTCCTCCTCTTCCTTTCTTCTCCCCGCCCCCCCCACCCTCCCCACCCCCCCACCCTACATCAGTCTGAAGAAGGGTTTCGGCCCGAAACGTCGCCTATTTCCTTCGCTCCATAGATGCTGCTGCACCCGCTGAGTTTCTCCAGCACGTTTGTCTACCTCAGATAATGTTATCGGCTCACACAAAAACGCTGGAGTAACTCAGCGGGACAGGCAGCATCTCTGGAGAGAAGGAATGGGTGACGTTTCGGGCCGAGACTCTTCGTCAGACCAGCCTGCACGTCTTTGGAGTGTGGGAGGAAATCGGAGCACCCGGAGAAAAACCCGCGCAGGCCACGAGGAGGACGTGCAAACACCGTACAGACAGCAGCCGTAGTCAGGATCGAAACGGGGTCTCTGCTTTTGCAGCTCTTTAAGAGAGAGTTAGATAGAGCTCTTGGGGGCTGGTAGAATCAAGGGACATGGGGAAAGGACAGGCACGGGTTATTGATAGCGGACGATCAGCCATGATCACAATGAATGGCGGTGCTGGCTCGAAGGGCCGAATGGCCTACTCCTGCACCTATTGTCTGTTGTCTATTATCTCTGCTTTAAATACATCCATTGACGTGGCCTCCACAGCCGTCTTTGGCAAAGAATTCCACAGATTCACCAGCCTCTGACTAAAGAAATTTCTCCTCATCTCCTTCCTAAAAAAACGTCCTTTAATTCTGAGGCTGTGCCCTCTGGTCCTAGACTCTCCCACTAGTGGAAACATCCTCTCCACATCCACTCTGTCCAGGCCTTACATTTTTCGGTACACTTCAATGAGGTCCCCCCCCCTCATTCTTCTAGACTCCAGCGAGCACAGGCCCAGTGCCGTCAAACGCTCATCATATGCGTCGACAGGATCTCTCGTTCACGCTGCTAGTCTCGGGCGGCAGGAAGCCAGCAGGTTGCTCAGATGCACGACGCACAGTCAGACAGATGGGACAACTCATTGCTCAACCTTGCCAAGGATCAGAGCCAATACTCGGAAAGGACGGGGGCCATTGCATTGCGCCTTTGGTTGACGTAATTTCATAGAGTCACAGAGTGGAAACAGGCCCTTCCGCCCAACTTGCCCGCACTGGCCAATGTGGCCCATCTAAATGGTGGCCGATTAGGAAAAGGGGAGATGCAGCGCGACCTGGGTGTCATGGTACACCAGTCATTGAAAGTAGGCATGCAGGTGCAGCAGGCAGTGAAGAAAGCCAATGGTATGTTAGCTTTCATAGCAAAAGGATTTGAGTGTAGGAGCAGGGAGGTTCTACTTCAGTTGTATAGGGTCTTGGTGAGACCACACCTGGAGTATTGCGTACAGTTCTGGTCTCCAAATCTGAGGAAGGACATTATTGCCATAGAGGGAGTGCAGAGAAGGTTCACCAGACTGATTCCTGGGATGTCAGGACTGTCTTATGAACAAAGACTGCATAGACTCGGTTTATACTCTCTAGAATTTAGGAGATTGAGAGGGGTTCTTAAAGAAACTTACAAAATTCTTAAGGGGTTGGACAGGCTAGATGCAGGAAGATTGTTCCCGATGTTGGGGAGGTCCAGGACAAGGGGTCACAGCTTAAGGATAAGGGGGAAATCCTTTAGGACCGAGATGAGAAGGACTTTTTTCACACAGAGAGTGGTGGGTCTCTGGAACTCTCTGCCACAGAGGGTAGTTGAGGCCAGTTCATTGGCTATATTTAAGAGGGAGTTAGATGTGGCCCTTGTGGCTAAGGGCATCAGAGGGTATGGAGAGAAGGCAGGTACGGGATACTGAGTTGGATGATCAGCCATGACAAGTGGAAACATCGGTGCAGGGTCGAAGGGCCGAATGGCCTACTCCTACACCTAATTTCTATGTTTCTATGTATCTACGCTGGTCCCACCTGCCTGCGTTTGTCTCGTACGATTATGGCGCAAATCAATTCCTACCTCGACAAGAACCTGGACCCACTGCAGTTCGCTTACCGCCACAACAGATCAACGGTGGACGCGATCTCGCTGGCCCTCCACTCCGCTCTGGACCATTTGGACAACAAAAACTCATATGTCAGGCTGTTATTCATTGACTACAGCTCGGCATTTAACACAATCATCCCCTCCAAGCTGGTTACCGAACTCGCAGAACTGGGTCTCTGCGCATCCCTCTGCAATTGGATCCTCGACTTCCTCATCCACAGACCACAGTCTGTTCACATTGGTGGAAATGTGTCAGACTCGATAACAATCAGCACGGGAGCACCTCAAGGCTGCGTGCTCAGCCCCCTGCTGTACTCACTCTATACTCATGACTGCGTAGCCGGTCACAGTGCGAACTCCATCATCAAGTTCGCTGACGACACCACTGTTGTGGGACGTATCACTGATGGGGACGAGTCAGAGTATAGAAGAGAGATCGAGCGACTGTCCATATGGTGCCAGCACAATAACCTGGCCCTCAACACCAGCAAAACCAAGGAACTGATTGTGGACTTTGGAAGGAGTAGGATGGGGACCCACAGTCCTGTTTATATCAACGGGTCGATGGTGGAAAGGGTCAAGAACTTCTGAAGATTTCTGAAGATCTTTCCTGGTCCGAGAACACAGATGCAATTATAAAGAAAGCTCATCAGCGCCTCTACTTCCTGAGAAGATTACGGAGAGTCGGTCTGTCAAGGAGGACTATCTCTAACTTCTACAGGTGCACAGCAGAGAGCTTGCTGACCGGTTGCATCATGGCTTGGTTCGGCAACTTGAGCGCCCAGGAGCGGAAAAGGCTGCAGAAAGTTGTGACCACTGCCCAGTCCATCACCGGCTCTGACCTCCCCACCATCGAGGGGATCTACCGCAGTCGCTGCCTCAAAAAGGCTGGCAGCATCATCAAGGACCCACACCATCCTGGCCACGCACTCATCTCTCCGCTGCCTTCAGGTAGAAGGTACAGGAGACTGAAGACTGCAACATCCAGGTTCAGGAATAGCTGCTTTCCCACAGCCATCGGGCTATTAAACTCACCATCAAACAGACTCTGAACTATAACAGCCTATTTATGTGTAGATATATTGTCTATGCTATATGGACACACTGAACTGTTTTGTATTATGCTTACAATACATCTGTTGTGCTGCAGCAAGCAAGAATTCCATTGTCCTATCTGGGACACATGACAATCAAACACTCTTGACTTGACTCTTACCCACACACGGCTGTGGAGGCCAAGTCAGTGGATGTTTTTAAGGCAGAGATAGATAGATTCTTGATTAGTGCGGGTGCCAGGGGTTATGGGGAGAAGGCAGGAGAATGGGGTTAGGAGGGAGAGAGATAGATCAGCCATGATTGAATGGCGGAGTAGACTTGATGGGCCGAATGGCCTAACTCTGCTCCTATCCCACGATCTTATGATATCCCTCTACAAACCTGTCCTATCCAAGCGCCTGTCTAAATGTCCCTTAAACGTTGCGACAGTCCGTGCTCATATATTAGAACATAGAACATAGAAAAATAGGTGCAGGAGTAGGCCATTCGGCCCTTCGAGCCTGCACTGCCATTCAATGTGATCATGGCTGATCATCCAACTCAGTATCCCGTACCTGCCTTCTCTCCATACCCCCTGATCCCTTTAGCCACAAGTGCCACATCTAACTCCCTCTTAAATATAGCCAATGAACTGGCCTCAACTACCTTCTGTGGCAGAGAGTTCCAGAGACCCACCACTCTCTGTGTAAAGAATGTTTTCCTCAAATATTCCTCATATTCCTCAAATATTTCCTCATATTCCAGTCCCCTCTAAATTAATGTTTGAGTTTAGTTTGAGTTCAGCGCGGAAACAGGACCTTCGGCCCACCGAGTCCGCACCGACCAGCGATCCCCGCACATTAACACCATCCTACACACACACTAGGGACAATTTTATATTTACACCAAGCCAATTAATCTACAAACCTGTACCTTCTGAACCTTCTGAATTGTGTAGTCGGCAGGGCAGTACTCTGCATATCGCCAACTTGGACAATTTTGCATTTTTATCGAGCCAATGAAACAAGTCAATAAACCTACAAACCTGCACGTCTTTGGAGTGTGGGAGGAAACCGAAGATCTCGGAGGAAACCCACGCACGTCACGGGGAGAACGTGCAAACGCCGCGCAGACAGCGCCCGTAGTCGGGATCAAACCCGGGGCAGGCCGCAACTCTACCGCTGCGCCACCGTGCCGAACCAAGGTGTTGATGGACTTGAATTTCAAGTTGGTTACACAAAAAGCTGGAGAAACTCAGCGGGTGCAGCAGCATCTAAGGAGCGAAGGAGATAGGCGACGTTTCGGGTCGAGACCCTTCTTCAGAATTTCAAGTTGCCGCTGGCCGGCGAGTAATTCAGTCGCCAGCCTTGACCAGTGGTCTGGCCCTTGGGATAGTTCGTTATAGTTCAGTCCAGTTTAGTTTATTGCCACGTGTACCGAGGTACAGTGGAAAGCTTCCGTTGCGTGCTAACCAGTCAGCGGGAAGACAACATCGAGCCATCCACGCTGTACAGGTTCAGGATAAAGGAAATAACGCTAAGTGCACAATAGTCCAATGAAGTCCGATTAAAGATAGTCCGAGGGTCTCCAATGGGGGAGATTCTGTACAAAACAGCTCACGAATAAATGATTACAATCGAGCCATCAACAGCGTACGAACACATGGCAAAGGGAATAACATGAATAATGTTATGAATATTATATGAATATTGAATTCTCTAGCTTCAAGCTCTTGCATCCCCTTGCATCCCCTCTCTCCCCCTCCCGCCCCCACCCCAGCCGCTGTACTAGCCTCATTGTCTGGCAAAGAATTCCACAGATTCACCACCCTCTGGCGAAATAAATTCCTCCTTGAATTCTGAGGCTGTGACCTCGAGTCTTAGACTCTCCCACTAGTGGAAACATCCTCTCCACATCCACTCTATCCAGGCCTTTCACTATCGATGGTGAGCGGTTTGTGTGTTCAAGTTAGTCTTCCTGCATGTGATTCCTGTCATTAATGCTTACATGAGCTCAAGTGATTTGCATTCCTTCTATTAATTGGAGGAGCAGCACCTCATATTTCGCTTGGGTAGTTTACACCCCAGAGGTACGAACATTGACTTCTCCAATTTCAGGTAGTCCCTGCTTTCTCCTTCCGTCCCCTCCCCTTCCCAGCTCTCCCACAGCCCACTGTCGCCGCCTCTTCCTTTCTTCTTCCCCCCCAAACCCCACATCAGCCTGAAGAAGGGTCTCGACCCGAAACGTCGCCTATTTCCTTCGCTCCACAGCCGCTGCCTCACCCGCTGAGTTTCTCCAGCAATTTTTGTCCACCTTCGATTTTTCCAGCATCTGCAGTTCCATCCTAAATATGAAATTCCGCAGCTCGTGTTCAGGGATTAGTCTCTTCGCGTTCCACGTTGGAATTTGGGATGACCACCGTGAGAGGCGGTGTGGGATTTCACAGCAAAATGAAGAGAAAAGATGGGAGAGGCATAGACACGAAATGCTGGAGTAACTCAGCGGGACGGGCAGCATCTCTGGAGAGAAGGAACGGGCGACGTTTCGGGCCGAGACCCTTCTTCAGACTGAGGGTCGGGGGAGAGGGAGACGAGAGATGCAGGCGGCGATGTCGAGAGGTGTAGAACAAGTGGATGAAAGATGAAAGCCAAAAAAGTAACGATGATGAAGGAGACAGCTGTGGGCTAGGTGAAAATGGGTTACAGACAATGAGACTCAACGAGACCACCTTGAAGGCAGTACCACTTGGGTGGGGGAGGGATGGAGAGAGAGGGGAAGCAAGGGGTACTTAGTTAAAGAAATTCCTTCTCATCTCCTTCCTAAAGGAGCGTCCTTTAATTCTGAGGCTGTGACCTCTGGTCCTAGACTCTCCCACTAGTGGAAACATCCTCTCCACATCCACTCTATCCAGACCTTTCACTATTCTGTAAGTTTCAATGAGGTCCCCCCCCCACTCATCCTTCTAAACTCCAGCGAGTACAGGCCCAGTGCCGTCAAACGCTCATCATAGGTTAAACCACTCGTTCCTGGGATCATTCTGGTAAACCTCCTCTGGACCCTCTCCAGAGCCAGCACATCCTTCCTCAGATATGGGGCCCACAATTGCTCACAATGCAACAACAGAGTCTGGTGAGAGGGAAACGAGAGATATGGACAGTGACACAGAGATATAGAACGTAGAAATGAAAGATGTGCCGGACATTTACGAAGATCAAGGGAGCAGAACATTGTTCGCTGTGGGCTAGGTGAAAACCAGTTACAGACAATGAGACTAGTACAACGGCTGGTACAATCTCTGTCCCGCTGAGTTGCTCCAGCATTTTGAGTCTATCTTCTGTTTAAACCAGCTTCCTTCCGACAGAGATGCGAGGGGGAAATGGGTTCAAACAGACTTGTAGCCCTTGTCCCACGGTACGAGTTCATTCCAAGAGCTCTCCCGAGTTTAAAAAAAAATCAAACTCGTGGTAAGCACGGAGAATGAGCGTAGCGGGTACGTCGGAGCTCGGGGACGTCTCTTAGCGGCTCGTAGCGCTAACGGCAGGTACTCGGGAAGACTCGCTAACGGCAGGTAAGCTCGGGAAGATTTTTCAACACGTTGAAAAATGTCCACGAGAGCCCCGAGTACCGACGTGCGGCCGTTACCGTAAATCTCCGAGTTCCAATCAGGGCAAACTCGGGGAGAGAGAGCTCTTGGAATGAACTCGTACAGTGGGACAGGGGCTTTAACGGTGACGCAATGAAGTGCAGATGCCGGTTTACAAATAACAAAGCACAAAGTGCTGGAGTAACAAAGCGTGGCACGGTGGTGCAGCGGTAGAGTCGCTGCCTCACAGCGCCAGAGATCCTGACTGCGGGTGCTGCCTGTACGGAGTTTGCACGTTCTCCCTGTGACTGCGTGGGTTTTCTCCAGGAGTTCAGGATTCCGCCCACACTAGAAAGACGTGCAGGTTTGTAGGTGAATTGGCTTGGTGTAAAATTGTAAATTGTCCCCAGTGTGTGTCGGGTAGTGTTAGTGTGTGCGGGGATCGCTGGTCGGCACAGACTCGGTGGGCCGAAGGGCCTGTTTCCGCGCCGTATCTCTAAGCTGTACTAAACAAAGCCGACAATGCCTAAACTACCTCTCCCTTCACTTGGATTAGATGCGGGTGAAAGGTGGGAAGAGCCATTGAATATTTTGTGAGGATTTCACTCCCTGGATAAGTACCAACCCACCAAAGAAAAGAAAAGCTGCAGAACTAACATGGACCTAGTGTGACATGGGTGATGCTCTTGATTGGTACGGGTGTCGGGGGTTACGGGGAGAAGGCAGGAGAATGGGGTTGGGAGGGAGAGAGATAGATCAGCCATGATTGAATGGTGGAGTAGACATGATGGGCCGAATGGCCTAATTCTGCTCCTATCTCTTATGATCTTACGATCTTATGAACTCGGTGGGCCAAAGGGCCTATTTCCACACTGTGCATCTCTAAACTAAATGTGGAAACATAGAAACATAGACAATTAGTGCAGGAGTAGGCCATTCGGCCCTTCGAGCCTGCACCGCCATTCAATATGATCATGGCTGATCATCCAACTCAGTATGGACGGGAAGGGAATGGAGGGGTATGGTCTGAGTGCAGGTAGATGGGACTAGGGGAAAATAAATGGTCGGCACGGACTGGAAGGGCCGAGAAGGCCTGTTTCCGTGCTGTAATTGTTATATGGTTATATGTTATATGGTAGTATCCCGTACCTACCTTCTCTCCATACCCCCGATCCCCTTAGCCACAAGGGCCACATCTAACTCCCTCTTAAATATAGCCAATAAACTGGCCTCAACTACCCTCTGTGGCAGAGAGTTCCAGAGACCCACCACTCTCTGTGTGAAAAAAGTCCTTCTCATCTCGGTCCTAAAGGATTTCCCCCTTATTCTTAAACTAGTATTTAAGAAAGAGCTGCAGATGCTGGAAAAATCAAAGGTAGACACAAAAATGCTGGAGAAACTCAGCGGGTGAGGCAGCGTCTATGGAGCGAAGGAATAGGTGATGTTTCGGGTCAGTCGAGCTCGTGTAATGTACGCAGCGGGTGCGTAGCAGCTCATGGATGTCACGTAACGGCCCGTATGGGTAACGGTAGATACTCTGGAAATCTGGTAAACCTGTGACACTGAGGAAAAATGCCCACCAGTTAAAAAAATACTCGTGATGAAACAAATTGTTACTTTTAACCCGTACGAGCCCCTACGTACATGACACGAGCTGGAATCAGGGGGAGAACGCGGGAGAACTCTTGCAGTGGGACAGGCCCTAGAGAGAGTACAGAGGAGATTTACTAGAACATTGCCTGGGTTCCAGCAACTAAGTTACAGAGAAAGGTTGAACAAGTTGGGTCTTTATTCTTTGGAGCGCAGAAGGTTAAGGGGGGACTTGATTGAGGTCTTTAAAATGATGAAAGGGATAGACGGAGTTGACGTGGATAAGCTTTCCCCATTGAGGGTAGGGAAGATTCAAACAAGAGGGCATGACATGAGAATTAAGGGACAGAAGTTTAGGGGTAACATGAGGGGGAACTTCTTTACTCAGAGAGTGGTGGCTGTGTGGAATGATCTTCCTGCAGAAGTGGTGGAGGCAGGATCGATTTTAACATTTAAAAGTAAAGTGGATAGGTATATGGACGGGAAGGGAATGGAGGGGTATGGTCTGAGTGCAGGTAGATGGGACTAGGGGAAAATAAATGGTCGGCACGGACTGGAAGGGCCGAGAGGGCCTGTTTCCGTGCTGTAATTGTTATATGGTTATATGGATATAAGCTTTTCCCATTGAGGGTAGGGAAGATTCAAACAAGAGGGCATGACATGAGAATTAAGGGACAGAAGTTTAGGGGTAACATGAGGGGGAACTTCTTTACTCAGAGAGTGGTGGCTGTGTGGAATGATCTTCCAGCAGAATCTTCCAGTGGATCTGCATCTAAGGAGCGAAGGAGATAGGCGACGTTTCGGGTTGAGACGCTTCTTCAGGCAGTCTCGACCCGAAACGTCGCCTATCTCCTTCGCTCCTTAGATGCTGCTGCACCCGCTGAGTTTCTCCAGCTTTTTGTGTAACCCTCGATTCTCCAGCATCTGCAGTTCCTTCTTTAACACGCCACAGTGGATCTATCCACTTTACTTTTAAATTTCGGGTTTAATGATCTTCCAGCAGAAGTGGTGGAGGCAGGATCGATTTTAACATTTAAAAGTAAAGCGGAAAGGTATATGGACGGGAAGGGAATGGAGGGGTACGGTCTGAGTGCAGGTAGATGGGACTAGGGGAAAATAAATGGTCGGCACGGACTGGAGGGGCCGAGAGGGCCTGTTTCCGTGCTGTAATTGTTAAATGGTTATATGGTTATATGGTTAAGTCGTCGGTCAAGATGTTCTATTTGACCTATTTGTTTGTGCATGTCGGGTTGACTGCATTCGTCGAAGCAGGGTGGAAGGCTGCAATCACCCACCCCGCTGAACCAAACTAACTAACCGCACTTAGTTATAAATTCTAAAGATCCTTGCACCCGTCCGTCTGAATCTGTGAACTGAAAGAGAGGAGATATATTGCCGTTCAGGCTCCATTCGTTACGAGGGCGATGTGAAGAGTGCAAGTCTTATTTTTCTTTCTCAACCATTGAACACACTTTGATCTCAGTCCAAGGTAAATGAGATCTATGTATGGATTTTATGTGGGGGGGGGGGGGGAAATGCCTTCTGATTTCTCAGCTGAATGTCCTGGTTTGATATTAACATCCCCCTGATCCGACGGTAATCTGTGAACCATGTTTGAAACGCCTTCATCCCCACCACCGCCAACATCTATAGTGTGCGTCCGCTTCTGACGAGGTCTGGATTTCGTTTTAAAGCACAGCCCACTTGGATGGGATCCATTGGCTGCCAGCAATACTTTGAACTGCCAGAGACTGCATAACTTTGAAATGACACAGTCCTTCAACATTTCATATGCAACTCGGCGCTGCTGCTGAAATCCCCACCTCGATCAGAAACGGGATCTTGTTAGATAAAAACTCCAGATGGATGCCATTCATCTCTTGTGAGCAAGCGTTCACTTTGAAAGTGTGCCTTTGATCAAATGTCGAGTTCTTTTTTTTCGAGGGGCAGGTGGGTAGCGCAGTGGGTAGCTCGAGCAGCGGCGGAGACATGGGTTCGATCCCGACTAGCAGTCCAGCCTGAAGGGTTCTCCATCCACCGCATGGACCGTACACTGGCATCGGGGAAAGGGAGAGGAGGGGGCGTCTGCCTCATGGTCAATTCTGCGTGGTGCTCAGACGTGGCAGTCCTGTCCAACTCCTGCTCTCCACACTTCGAACATCTGGCGGTGAAGTGCCGTCCCTTCTACCTACCGAGGGAATTCACCTCCATCATCCTAACCGCGGTCTACATCCCACCCCAGGCAGACGTCCGTCTGGCACTGGAGGAGCTGCACGCCGTGGTCAACAAACACCAGACGTCTTACCCCGAGGCATTTACCACCGTAGCTGGGGACTTCAATAAGGCAAACCTAAGAAATCACTCCCTAACTTCCACCAACATGTCTCCTGCTGCACCAGAGGACCAAACACCCTCGACCACTGCTACACCACCATGAAGAATGCCTACCGCTCTATCCCTCGCCCTCACTTCGGTAAATCCGACCGTACCGCGGTGCTGCTTCTTCCTGCCTACAGGCAGCAATTAGAGAGTGCACCCCCAGAGGTGAGGACAGTACAGAGCTGGTCGGGGGGGGGGGGGGGGGGGGGGGGGCAGAAGAACAACTACAAGACTGTTTGGAGTCTGTAGACTGGGCAATGTTCAAGGACTCGGCAACGGACTTGAATGAATACGCCACAGTCGTTACTGACTTATTAAAGAAATGTGTGGAGGACTGCATCCCTACAAAAACCTTCCGAGTATTTCCCAATCAGAAACCATGGATGAAGTTTGAGATCCGCACTCTTCTGAAGGCCAGACACCGGGCATTCATGTCTGATGACACAGTGGTCTACAAGAAGTCCAGATACGACCTTGGTAAGGCCATCAAAAAGGCCAAAAGGGACTTCTGCTCCAAGCTGGAGGATGAGACAGATGTTCGGCAGCTGTGGCGGGGACTGAATGCAATCACCTCCTACAAGGCGAAACCAGGAGGCAGCTTAAATGTCGGCAAAACATCACTCCCTGACGAGCTCAATGCATTTTACGCACGCTTTGATAGGGAGAACACCGATGTGCCTTCCCGAGCCCCTATTCGCTGTGATGGTATTTCAGTCTCAGTCACAGAGGCCGACGTCAGGAAATCCTTCAGAGGGGTGAACCCTCGAAAAGCATCTGATGGTAAACCTGGCCGTGTTCTAAAAACCTGTGCGGACCAACTGGCTGGAGTTTTTACGGACATTTTCAACCTGTCACTTCTGAGGTCTGAGGTTCCCACCTGCTTCAAAAGGGCATCAATAATACCGGTGCCCAAGAAGAGCAAGGTGACGTGCCTCAATGACTATCGACCTGTGGCACTAACGCCTGTGGTGATGAAGTGCTTAGAGAGGTTGATCATGGCGCAAATCAACTCCTACCTCGACAAAAACCTGGACCCACTGCAGTTCGCTTACCGCCACAACAGATCAACGGTGGACGCGATCTCGCTGGCCCTCCACTCCGCTCTGGACCATTTGGACAACAAAAACTCATATGTCAGGCTGCTATTCATTGATTACAGCTCGGCATTTAACACAATCATCCCCTCCAAGCTGGTTATCAAACTCGCAGAACTGGGTCTCTGCGCATCCCTCTGCAATTGGATCCTCGACTTCCTCATCCACAGACCACAGTCTGTTCGTATTGGTGGAAATGTGTCAGACTCGATAACAATCAGCACGGGAGCACCTCAAGGCTGCGTGCTCAGCCCCCTGCTGTACTCACTCTATACTCATGACTGCGTAGCCGGTCACAGTGCGAACTCCATCATCAGGTTCGCTGACGACACCACTGTTGTGGGATGTATCACTGATGGGGATGAGTCCGAGTATAGAAGAGAGATCGAGCGACTGTCCATATGGTGCCAGCACAATAACCTGGCCCTCAACACCAGCAAAACCAAGGAACTGATTGTGGACTTTGGAAGGAGTAGGATGGGGACCCACAGTCCTGTTTATATCAACGGGTCGATGGTTGAAAGGGTCAAGAGCTTCAAATTCCTGGGCGTGCACATCTGTGAAGATATTTCCTGGTCCGAGAACACAGATGCAATTATTAAGAAAGCTCATCAGCGCCTCTACTTCCTGAGAAGATTACAGACAGTTGGTCTGTCAAGGAGGACTCTCTCTAACTTCTACAGGTGCCCAGTAGAGAGCTTGCTGACCGGTTGCATCGTGGCTTGGTTCGGCAACTTGAGCGCCCTGGAGAGGAAAAGACTACAAAAAATAGTAAACACTGCCCAGTCCATCATCGGCTCTGACCTTCCTTCCATCGAGGGGATTTATCACAGTCGCTGCCTCAAAAAGGCTGGCAGCATCATCAAGGACCCACACCACCCTGGCCACACACTCATCTCCCTGCTACCTACGGGTAGAAGGTACAGGAGCCTGAAGACTGCAACAACCCGGTTTAGGAATAGCTACTTCCCCACAGCCATCAGGCTATTAAACCTGGCTCGGAACTCTGAACATTAATATCCCTCCATCTGTTATTTGCACTTTATTAATTTATTAATTCATGGGTGTATTTACGTATAGAATTGTAGTCAATGCCTTCTATGTTCTGTTGTGCGATGCAAAGAAAGATTTTAATTGTCCTGTCAGGGACACATGACAATAAACTCTTCTGACTTTGACTTTGACTTGACTTTGACTTTGACTACGGGTGCTTTTCTGTGCGGAGTTTGCACGTTCTCCCGGTGACCGAGATCTGCTTTTTCCTCCCACACTCCAAAGGCGTACAGGTTTGTAGGTTAATTGGCTTGGTATAAATGTAAAAATTGTCCCTAGTGTGCATATGGTGGTGTTAGGGTGCGGGGATCGCTGGTCGGTGTGGACTCAGTGGGCCGAATGGCCTGTTTCCGCACTGTAACTCCAAAATAAAAACTAGATAGGGCTCTTAAAGATAGCGGAGTCAGGGGATATGGGGAGAAGGCAGGAACGGGGTACTGATTGGGGATGATCAGCCATGATCATCCCCAATCAGAATAAAGTGGCCTCCCCTGGTTCTGGACTCGCCCAACATTGGGAACATTTTTCCTGCATCTAGCTTGTCCAGTCCTTTTATAATTTTATATGTTTCTATAAGATCCCCCCCTCATCCTTCTAAACTCCAGTGAATACAAGCCTAGTCTTTTCAATCTTTCCTCATATGACAGTCCCGCCATCCCAGGGATCAATCTCGTGAACCTACGCTGCACTGTCTCAATCACAAGGATGTCCTTCCTCAAATTAGGAGACCAAAACTGTACGCAATACTCCAGATGTGGTGTTACGTAGGGTACGTCGAACCACCCTTGTTCGAGGCGTACCGTGGCCCTAATCCCGAACTCTACCTCTGCTACAATGACAGCTGCATTGGTGCAACCTCCTGCACCCACGCCCAACTCACTGACTTCATCCATTTCACCACTAACTTCCACCCGGCACTCACGTTCACCTGGACCATTTCCGATATCTTCCTACCGTTTCTTGACCTCACTATGTTAAAAAAAACATCAGTCTGAAGAAGGGTCTCGACCCGAAACGTCACCTATTCCTTCGCTCCATAGACGCTGCCTCACCCGCTGAGTTCCTCCAGCATTTTTGACTACCTTCGATTTTTTTCCAGCATCTGCACTTCTTTCTTATGCACCCCTGGCGTAGTTATTTTGCACCATTGCAGGCGAGACCAAAGAGGGTGCGAAGCCAGGCGGAATACTTTGTCACTTAGCCCGTCAAACATGGTCACTGGCACATTTATTCTGTCTATCGGTCAATGATCAGAGTGTTTGCTTTACCGAGAGAGTCATCCCTCACCACGATAGTCCTCCACATCGGGTTCTGTAGCTCACTTGTAGCAGGGCCTGTCCCACTTGGACGACCTAATCCATGAGTTTAGAAGACCCTAGAGGAGTTGAAAAAAATGTCACGGTCGTGTTGACTCGCCGAAGTAAAAGACCTCCTACGACGATGCCTACGACCTCTTACGACCTCCCTCGACCTCAGTCTTCCACACCTAAGACCAACTACGACTAGCTACGAGTGGAAAATGATCACATGATAAAATGATGTCGTGTTTGCATTTTTCTTCTCGGCCCAGTTACCAACCCACGACTACCACCACGACCTACGACTAGATTGTTAAGGGTTTGGACACGCTAGAGGCAGGAACCCGGTTTGTAGGTTAATTGGCTTGGTGTAAATGTACAAATTGTCCCGAGTGTGCGTCGGACTTTGTCAGCGTGCGGGGATCGCTGGTCGGAGCGGACCGGGTGGGGCGAAGGGCCTGTTTTTCCCGCTGTATCTCTGAACTAAACTAAACTAGACTAAATCGCAGTTGAAGGAGACAGAAACAGAGTAGCAGAGATTTAGGAAAAATCAGGAGTGACATTGTTGAACCTTTGGTTAAATTTGATAAGACTTGGGGAACATTTATTCAACACTTTCACACAACATAAATTGCTCCCTCGCTAACCGTTATAAAAACTATTTCACCTCGATATGGTGGAACGGACTTGATGACAAACAGACTTAAATTGTTGAAATTCTCAGCTCAGATTCTGTTTTGCATTATTTTTTATTTTTTTCTTCTTTAGTTTTGGGCGGTTTGGTTTCTTCATTTTCTCCTTTTTTTGTGTCTTTTTATCTTTGTGTTTTTTTCTACATATATAAGTTCTCATTTAAACATTTAACTATATTTACATAGAGACCGGGAGGTCTATACTCAATGTGTATTTTGACACTGGACTCATATTTAGGTTATACCTGTTATTAATGTAATCCTCATCCCTATGGATAGCAGTGTTAAAACATTTTGAGATTTAAAAAATCAAGTCTGCAATTTATCCCATCAGATAAAGCATAAAAAGAAGTTTAATTTGACACCTAATTCACTTTCATATCTTCAGCATTAAGAAAGTTAGGGCCATTTTCATACTCGGAAATTAGCATCTTGCTCCCCATTGCCTTTCAATTGACTTAACACAAAAGTTGTGATCGAGGAGAGTCAAAAGCCCATAACTTTCTTAAAAATTAAGAGAACTCAATGAAATTTCCAGTTATTATAGATTGAAGCATTCTGAAACAAATATGAAACAATAGCAGTCTGAAGAAGGGTCTCGACCCGAAACGTCGCCTATCTCCTTCGCTCCTCAGATGCTGCTGCACCCGCTGAGTTTCTCCAGCCTTTTGTGTACCCATGAAACAATCTAACTTGGATGACCCGAAATTAAAGCATATAATTAGTTAGTTACCCAATTGTAGCTAACTCCAAAATTCAATTACTAGATCTAAACATCTATCCATTTCTTAAGAAAATATTAACTTTTTTTTAAAAGCCTCAGTGTCCAAATAACATTCACACAAGAATTCACAATATAATATGATTTTTAAATCTAATTGTCATTAATTTGTAGGCCAAATTGAAGGAATTTAGTGTTTAATGCCGGTAAATTAATGGCCATTTAAATCAGCTTGCAAGTGGGAATTTCTGGAACGCGATGGATTGGAACGTTGCAGTTGCGGTGAATTTAAACCCCATATCGGCAGGAAAAATACTGCCGGTTCGTATGGGGACTAAATCACCATTTTGCAACATGAAATGTTGATTACGGTCATCTAAAAAAGCGGGTTTATATGAAAAAATAAACAGCTTTCCTTTACCTGTCCCCTACGTAAAATCCGTCCCCGTTGTCGGCGTTCACGGCATTAGGAGCGAATTTTTATTTTACTGCAGCGATGAAATAGTCGGGCGATTTAAAAAAAAAATTTCACTTACCGGCAGTCGCAACGAATCTCCAGCAAAAGCTCGCACCCCGAGGAAATGTAACTCCGGATGGCAAGGGGAAAACCGCATTTTAACCCCGCCCCCCCCCCCAAAGGCGCCAAAGTCGCGCACACGGCCAGTGACAGAACTGCAGCCCCGCTGAAGGTACGTTTTGTAACATACCTGCCTATGTATCAATATCATTGTTATGTTTTTTTTTTTCATTTTAATTTTTAATTTTATTAGAAGTAAGTACAGGAACATGGCACCAAGGCGCCTAATATTTATTGACATATTACATTTTATGTACGGCGTCCTATTTTTTTAAATAATGAAAAAGATAAAGAGAGAATAGATAATAAAAGATAGAGATGCGTGTGACATACAGTGTGTGAAACGGAAAGAAGTGTGAAAGAAGAAAATTGAAATACAGAAAGATACAGTGTGGAAGTAAGAGATTAAGGAGATCGGTGTCTATGTTCTTGACCCTCCCTCACCCAATCCTGAAACCGCTAGCTTCTACGGTTTTGTTGCACCACATGCTTCCAAAAAATCGACCAACGGAGACCAACTCGTTATGAATTGGTTTATCATTACTCTTTTGGCTTTTGTTTTTGTGTTTGGAAAAAAAACGAATAAAAAGATTTTTTTTATTGACAATTGACAATTTTGTTGACAAGTGAGGGCCATTGACAACATTGGCCCAGAGGATTGTCGGCTGCCCTCTCCTCACCTTGGAGGACTTGCACAGTTCCTGCTGCATCAAAAAAATCCCAGAATATTATAAAGGACATTTCCCACCCCGGACACTCCCTGTTGGAACTGTTGCCGTCAGGCAGACGGTACAGATCAAAGTCAAAGTCAAAGTCAAAAGAGTTTATTGTCATGTGTCCCTGACAGGACAATGAAAATCTTTCTTTGCATAGCACAACAGAACATAGAAGGCATTGACTACAATTCTATACATAAACACACCCATGAATTAATAAATTAATAAAGCGCAAATAACAGATGGAGGGATATTAATGTTCAGAGTTCCGAGCCAGGTTTAATAGCCTGATGGCTGTGGGGAAGTAGCTATTCCTAAACCGGGTTGTTGCAGTCTTCAGGCTCCTGTACCTTCTACCCGAAGGTAGCAGGGAGATGAGTGTGTGGCCAGGGTGGTGTGGGTCCTTGATGATGCTGCCAGCCTTTTTGAGGCAGCGACTGCGATAAATCCCCTTGATGGAAGGAAGGTCAGAGCCGATGATGGACTGGGCAGTGTTTACTACTTTTTGTAGTCTTTTCCTCTCCAGGGCGCTCAAGTTGCCGAACCAAGCCACGATGCAACCGGTCAGCAAGCTCTCTACTGTGCACCTGTAGAAGTTAGAGAGAGTCCTCCTTGACAGACCAACTCTCCGTAATCTTCTCAGGGAGTAGAGGCGCTGATGAGCTTTCTTAATAATTGCATCTGTGTTCTCGGACCAGGAAAGATCTTCACAGATGTGCACGCCCAGGAATTTGAAGCTCTTGACAGATCTACAAGGACAAGGACAAACAGACTTAAAAACAGTTTTTACCCCACTGCTATTAAGGCACTAAATGTAGCCGCCAAGGACTAAGGGACTGTGGTTGGTACACTGTGAAATCGACAGAAGGGATGTAGGGTTGGGTGTTTATGCGTGCTGTTTTCATATTTTATCTTTTTTTTAAATATTTTGCCTTGTATGTATCGTTAGCTTTTAGAAATGTTTGAATGGTGCACTGACTGGCTGACATTTTTAAATTTTGTTGTACATGGTTCATGTTACAATGACAATAAATAAACTATACTATATATACTATATATTTGAAAAGAAAGAACGAAAAGGAACGGAGTGGGATGCAGAAGGGTCGCGTCTCAATGTGGGAAATATCGATCGAACTTCACCCGGCAAATATTGGCGGTGGAGGTTTTCATCTGCAGTGTTTGATTTGCAACGCCATTGCAGCAAGATGTCAAGATTCTAATACAGTACAATTCAATACAATATTTATTCCATGTCATTTGAACCTCAGTGAAGCTCAAACGAAACTCCGTTTCCACAGCCATGCAAACAAAACAATTCCTACACGACACACAAACAACTCAAGTTACACAAACATCCATCACAGTGAATCTCCTCCTCACTGTGATAGAAACACAGAAACATAGAACAATTGGTGCAGGAGTAGGCCATTCGGCCCTTCGAGCCTGCACCGCCAATCAATATGATCATGGCTGATCATCCAACTCAGTATCCCGTACCTGCCTTCTCTCCATACCCCCTGATCCCTTTAGCCACAAGGGCCACATCTAACGCCCTCTTAAATATAGCCAATGAACTGGCCTCAACTACCTTCTGTGGCAGAGAATTCCAGAGACTCACCACTCTCTGTGTAAAGAATGTTTTCCTCATCTCGGTCCTAAAGGAATTCCCCCTTATCCTTAGACTGTGACCCCTTGTTCTGGACTCCCCCAACATCGGGAACAATCTTCCTGCATCTAGCTTGTCCAACCCCTTAAGAATTGTGTAAGTTTCTATAAGATCCCCCCTCAATCTTCTAAATTCCAGCGAGTACAAGCCGAGTCTATCCAGTCTTTCTTCATATGAAAGTCCCGACATCCCAGGAATCAGTCTGGTGAACCTTCTCTGTACCTCCTCGATGGCAAGAATGCCTTTCCTCAGATTTGGAGACCAAAACTGTACGCAATACTCCAGGTGTGGTCTCACCAAAACCCTGTACAACTGCAGTAGAACCTCCCTGCTCCTATACTCAAATCCTTTCGCTATGAATGCTGACATACCATTTGCTTTGGGAAGGCAAAGTCTTTTGTCTCCCCTGTGTACCATTTCTCCTCCCATGTCAAAGCCCCATGCGAGCGGTGTTAAGTCCCACGGCCATTTAAGGCCACGCCGGGAGATGTACGGCCCCCCTCTAGGCCCAAAAGTCACAACGTTGGAGCCCCCGGTGGGCGCTGGAATGTCCTGCGGCCATTAATGCCGCACCGGGCGATGTACGGCCCCGCTCCGGGTCATTCCAACCCCGCGACACGGGCTGGAGAAGCTGCGTAGCGGGAGCACCGAAAAACGTCCTCTCACCCGGACCCGCGAGCTCCCGATATCCCGACAGTCCACCGGCAGCAATCCGCAGCTGGAGCTCCGGAGTCGGGCCGCAGCGGTGAGCCACCACCGCTCCCCACGCTCCGAGGCCGGCCAGCCCCACGACGGTGAGTACGCAGCTCCGCAGGCTCCTTGACTGGAGCCCCCAGCTCGTCCCGGTTGGAGGCCGCTGGTTCCACGGTAGTAGGCCCCAACGACAACGCAGACCCGACAGGGAAAAGGTCGGTTTCCCCTGCGGGGAAGAGATTTTTTAAAATTTCCCCCTCCCCCCAACCCCCCACATATACACAGTCAAAAACATAGAAACATAGAAATTAGGTGCACGAGTAGGCCATTCGGCCCTTCGAGCCTGCACCACCATTCAATGTGATCATGGCTGATCATCCAACTCGGTATCCTGTACCTGCCTTCTCTCCATACCCTCTGACCCCTTTAGCCACAAGGGCCACATCTAACGCCCTCTTAAATATAGCCAATGAACTGGCCTCAACGACCTTTTGTGGCAGAGAATTCCAGAGACTCACCACTCTCTGTGTAAAGAATGTTTTACTCATCTCGGCCCTAAAGGAATTCCCCCTTATCCTTAAACTGTGACCCCTTGTTCTGGACTCCCCCAACATCGGGAACAATCTTCCAGCATCTAGCTTGTCCAACCCCTTAAGAATTTTGTAAGTTTCCATAAGATCCCCCCTCAATCTTCTAAATTCCAGCGAGTACAAGCTGAGTCTATCCAGTCTTTCTTCATATGAAAGTCCTGCCATCCCAGGAATCAGTCCGGTGAACCTTCTCTGTACCTCCTCTATGGCAAGAATGTCTTTCCTCAGATTTGGAGACCAAAACTGTACGCAATACTCCAGGTGTGGCCTCACCAAGACCCTGTCCAACTGCAGTAGAACCTCCCTGCCCCTACACTCAAATCCTTTTGCTATTCTCTGCTAAACAGTATTAAAAAAAACATGAACAACTACATTTAACATGACACAAAATTAAAAAAAGACAGACAGGCTGTAGGGGCCGCTGCGACGTGAGTCGCGCCGCCAACTGAGTGTTGTCGTTAGGTCATAGGTAGCAAAATAATTACTGCCAGGGAAAGATAATAGAGGCAAAAGGATAATTAAGTCCAGGGGGTGATTATGACTAGGAGATAATTAAAGCTTAGGTCCTGAGAAGCATTTCTTATGTCTGTCACCACAGTCGCGGTGGCGCAGCGGTAGAGTTGCTGAATGCAGCGCCAGAGACCCGGGTTCGATCCCGACCACGGGAGCCGTCTGTACAGAGTTTGTACATTTCCCATCCCCCCCCCCCCCCCCCCCCCACACCCCCGTAACCTGCGTGGGTTTCCTCCGAGATCTTCGGTTTCCTCCCACACACCAAAGACCTAGACGAGGTTTGTACAGTAGGTTAATTGGCTTGGTGTAAATGTAAAAAAATGTCCCTAGTGTGTGTAGGATTGTGATAATGTGCGGGGCTTGTTAGTCAGCACAGACCCGGTGGGACAAAGGGCCTGTTTCCGTGCTGGATCTCGAAACCACATTTCATCGTAAGGTCATTCACCTATTCATTCAGCTACATTTCAGGATGATAATGGCGGAAGGTTCAACGATGGCGAGACCACTTCAACTCGAGGTGGTCCATTCCTGATCAGAAACGTCACCGATTCATATGCTCCAGAGATGCTGCCTGACCTGCTGAGTTACTCCAGCACTCTGTGAAACGTCACCTATCCATGTTCTCCACAGATGCTGCCTGACCCGCTGAGTTACTCCAGCACTCTGTGAAACGTCACCTATCCATGTTCTCCACAGATGCTGCCTGACCCGCTGAGTTACTCCAGCACTCTGTGAAGCGTCACCTATCCACGTTCTCCACAGACGCTGCCTGACCCGCTGAGTTACTCCAGCACTCTGTGAAACGTCACCTATCCATGTTCTCCACAGATGCTGCCTGACCCGCTGAGTTACTCCAGCACTCTGTGAAGCGTCACCTATCCACGTTCTCCACAGACGCTGCCTGACCCGCTGAGTTACTCCAGCACTCTGTGAAACGTCACCTATCCATGTTCTCCACAGATGCTGCCTGACCCGCTGAGTTACTCCAGCACTCTGTGAAACGTCACCTATCCATGTTCTCCACAGATGCTGCCTGACCCGCTGAGTTACTCCAGCACTCTGTGAAGCGTCGCCTATCCATGTTCTCCACAGATGCTGCCTGACCCGCTGAGTTACTCCAGCACTCTGTGAAACGTCACCTATCCATGTTCTCCACAGATGCTGCCTGACCCGCTGAGTTACTCCAGCACTCTGTGAAACGTCACCTATCCATGTTCTCCACAGATGCTGCCTGACCCGCTGAGTTACTCCAGCACTCTGTGAAACGTCACCTATCCATGTTCTCCACAGATGCTGCCTGACCCGCTGAGTTACTCCAGCATGCCCAGTCCATCGCACAGACCAGACTCCCCACCATTGACTCCATCTACACTTCAGAAGAGGAGGAAATGTCTTTCGTCAGAGGGTGGTGAATCTGTGGAACTCATTGCCACAGACGGCTGTGGAGGCCAAGTCAGTGGATATTTGTAAGGCAGAGATAGATAGATTCTTGATTAGTGCGGGTGTCAGGGGTTATGGGGAGAAGGGAGGAGAATGGGGTTGGGAGGGTGAGATAGATCAGCCATGATTGAATGGTGGAGTAGACTTGATGGGCCGAATGGCCTAATTCTATCCTATCCCTTGTGACCTTATGACCTTCACGCTGCCTTGGAATACTCGCTGGAACTCGCTGGAATTTAGAAGATTGAGGGGGGATCTTATAGAAACTTACGAAATTCTTAAGGGGTTGGACAGGCTAGATGCTGGAAGATTGTTCCCGATGTTGGGGGAGTCCAGAACAAGGGGTCACAGTCTAAGGATAAGGGGGATGTCTTTTAGGACTGAGATAAGAAAATCATTTTTCACATAGAGTGGTGGGTCTCTGGAACTCTCTGCCACAGAGGGTAATTGAGGCCAGTTCATTGGCTATATTTAAGAGGGAGTTAGATGTGGCACTTGTGGCTAAAGGGATCAGGGGGTATGGAGAGAAGGCAGGTACGGGATACTGAGTTGGATGATCAGCCATGATCACATTGAATGGCGGTGCAGGCTCGAAGGGCCAAATGGCCTACTCCTGCACCTATGTTTCTCTGTTTCTAAAAGCAGCCAACGTAATCAAAGACGTGTCCCACCCCGATGATTCCATCGCCTCCCCCCCCGCTCCTTTAGGCAAAAGGAATAGAATCTTCGACACAAAATGCTGGAGTAACTCAGCGGGTCAGGCAGCATCTCTGGAGCAACCGGTGCGTTTGCCCGTTCCTTCTCTCCAGAGATGCTGCCTGACCCGCTGAGTTACTCCAGCATTTTGTGACTGTTTTCGGCGTAAACCCGCATCTGCAGTTCCTTTTCATTACCTTAAGGGCCTGTCCCACCAGCATGCAACTCTATGCGATTAGCGCAACCTAACGTGGTCGCTTGAGCCGTCCGGCGTCGCGGGGCCGGTCCCACTTCGATCGCCGGAGCCGTGTGGAATTGTGCGGAGTTCGTCCCGACACCGCGCGGGGCTCCGAAAAACTGACTATGTCCAAAAATTCCGCGTGGCAACGGAAGTCGCCTCGACGTTTACACACCGCCTCGACTTCGTGCCTCCGTGACCCTCTCTGTAGGTGCCTCCATGACCCTCTATGTGTGTGGCTCCATGGCCCTGTGTGTGTGTGCCTCTGTGCCCCTCTCTGTATGACCCTCTCTGTCCTGGCGAACTTACCTTAGACTTCGCTCCAAGTTCGCCTCACTCTGCCCCGCGTTGCGCCACTCACCTGACCTCCGCGCGGCCCTCGCTGCCGGTTTGGTCGCGCTTGCCACATGCAGGCGCATGCTGGTGGGAACGGCCCTGTACAGGGGATCACCCGACCTCCGCGCGGCCCCCGCTTGTAGTTTGATCGCGTTCATCGCATAGAGTTGCATGCTGGTGGGACAGGCCCTTTACGGTTACATTTTTTTGCCAGCGTCACCGACACTGAAACAGACTCTTCGGTCCACCGAGCCCCCGCCGACCAGCAACCGTTCATACGCTAGTTCTGTCCGACATACTGGGTGCAATTTGCCGAAGCCAATTAAGCTGCATCCCGTTGCCTGCAAATGTTTGGGGTGCAGGGGGAAACCGGAGCACCCGGCGAAAACCCACGCAGGTCACGGTGAGAGCATACGAACTCTGTACAGACTGCACCCCTGTAGTCAGGATTGAAACCCGGTCTCTGCTTCAGTGAGGCAGCAGCGCTCCGGTTTTCTCCGGGCGCTCCGGCTTCATTCCACGTTCCAAAGACGTGCAAGTTTGCAGGTTAGAAAATAGACAACAGGTGTTTAAGAAGGAACTGCAGATGCTGGAAAATCAAAGGTAGACAAAAGTGCATCTACGGAGCAAAGGAAATAGGCAACGTTTCAGTCTGAAGACCAGTTACCAGACTGATTCCTGGGATGTCAGGACTTTCATATGAGGAAAGACTGGATAGACTCGGCTTGTACTCGCTGGAATTTAGAAGATTGAGGGGGGATCTTATAGAAACTTACAAAATTCTTCAGGGGTTGGACAGGCTAGATGCAGGAAGATTGTTCCCGATGTTGGGGGAGTCCAGAACAAGGGGTCACAGTCTAAGGATAAGGGGGAATTCCTTTAGGACCGAGATGAGGAAAACATTCTTTACACAGAGAGTGGTGAGTCTCTGGAATTCTCTGCCACAGAAGGTAGTTGAGGCCAGTTCATTGGCTATATTTAAGAGGGCGTTAGATGTGGCACTTGTGGCTAAAGGGATCAGGGGGTATGGAGAGAAGGCAGGTACGGGATACTGAGTTGGATGATCAGCCATGATCACATTGAATGGCGGTGCAGGCTCGAAGGGCCGAATGGCCTACTCCTGCACCTATTTTTCTATGTTTCTATGTTTCTAAGAAGGGTTTCGGCCCGAAACATTGCCTATTTCCTTCGCTCCGTAGATACTGCTGCACCCTCTGAGTTTCTCCAGCACTTTTGTCTACCTAAGAATCTATCAATCTCTGCCTTAAAAATATAGAAACATAGAAATTAGGTGCAGGAGTAGGCCATTTGGCCCTTCGAGCCTGCACCGCCATTCAATATGATCATGGCTGATCATCCAACTCAGTATCCTGTACCTGCCTTCTCTCCATACCCTCTGATCCCCTTAGCCACAAGGGCCACATCTAACTCCCTCTTAAATATAGCCAATGAACTGGCCTTAACTACCCTCTGTGGCAGAGAGTTCCAGAGACCCACCACTCTCTGTGTGAAAAAAGTCCTTCTCATCTCGGTCCTAAAGGATTTCCCCCTTATCCTTAAGTCGTGACCCCTTGTCCTGGATCTCCCCAAAATTGGGAACAATCTTCCTGCATCCAGCCTGTCCAACCCCTTAAGAATTTTGTAAGTTTCTATAAGATCTCCTCTCAATCTCCTAAATTCTAGAGAGTATAAACCGAGTCTATCCAGTCTTTGTTCATAAGGCAGTCCTGACATCCCAGGAATATCCTTTGACATGGCCCCCACATCCTTCAGTGGCAAAGAATTCCACAGATTCACCGCCCTCCGACTAAAGAAATGTCTCCTCATTCTTAAATAGGTGCAGGAGTTGGCCATTCGGCCCCTTCGAGCCATCACCGCCATTCAATGTAAATTGTTGCTAGTGTATGTGGGATAGAACCAGTGTACTTGGTGATCGCTGGTCGGCGCGGACCCCGCGGGCCGAAGGGCCTGTTTCCATCTCTAACGTCGAACCAGCGTAAAAGCCCGAACTCCCAGGAATTACAGCGCCTTGAGTTAAAGGCGACCATTTCACCAATACCACCCTATTACAGTATAATGGGAGCAAGCGTGCAGGAATTATGTGCAGTCATAGGGTTTTAATATATTATGGATAGGCGTGTGAATTATGCATTTGTGACATGAAAGCAAGATGTACATGTAAGATGCAATGGAATGATTTATGGATTATACAAGAGTCTGACTTAAAATGAGGAGATCCATGCAGTTGTCCGCTGGGTGACTAATTATGTGGGTCCTGGAGCGCGTTGAGAAGTTTATTCATACGTTTGTGTGATAGGAGCAGAATTAGGCCATTCGGCCCATCAAGTCTACTCCCCCTCGAGTCCTGGCTTCAAGCTTAATACAATCTTTCCAGTACCATGGCGACCAAAACTGAACCCAACGCTCTAAATGTGGTCTCGCTATCATCTGATACAACTGCAACATGGCCTCTCAACTTCTAAACTCAATAACCGCTGAGTTTCTCCAGCTTTTTGTAAAACACTACAAACAGCTTACAATGGCCTGTTTCCTTTATCATCGATACTTTTTTGCATATCTTTCATTCATTGTTCTTTATCTCTCCACATCACCGTCTATATCTCTCGTTTCCCTGATCCCTGACCAGAACGAAGAAGGGCCTCGACCCGAAACGTCGCCTATCTCCTTCGCTCCTTCGATGCAGCTGCACCCGCTGAGTTTCTCCAGCTTTTTGTGTAACCCTCGCAACACAAAATGAGTGATGAAGGCCTGTGTGCCGATAGTCTTCTTGACCATCAGTACCTGTGACGGCACTTTCGAGGAGCGAGGCCAAGCGCAGGCTCGGCGATCGTTTCGCTGAACACCTCCGCTCAGTCCGTCCTAACCAACCTGATCTCCCGGTTGCTCAACACTTCAGCTCCCCCTCCCATTTCCGCACCGACCTTTCTGTCCCGGGCCTCCTCCTTCGCCAGAATGAGGCCCAGCGCAAATTGGAGGAGCTTACACCCCAGCGGTATGAACATTGACTTCTCTAACCTCAGATAGCCCTTGCTTTCCCTCTCCATCCCCTCCCCCTTTCCCAGTTCTCCCACTAGCCCTGAAGCCCCTGTCCCACCATACGAGTTGACCCAAGAGCTCTAACGAGTTTAAAAAAAAAATCAAACTCGTGGTAAGTACGTAGAATGTACGTAGCGGGTACGTCGGAGCTCGTGGATGTCTCGTAGCGGCTCGTAACGTTAACGGCAGGTACTCGGGGAAACGGGGAAACAGTGTGAAAAATGGCCAAGAGTTAAAAATGACTCGTGATGAAGTAGCACCAGTTTGACACTCGGGAGAGCTCTTGGGTGAACTGGCATCATGGGACAGGGGCTTTGCCGCCTCCACCTACATTCTACCTTTCTCCTGCCCCCCCCCCCCCCCCCCCCCCCGACATCAGTCTGAGGAAGGGTCTCAAAGTCAAAGTCAAAGTCAAAAGAGTTTATTGTCATGTGTCCCTGACAGGACAATGATAATCTTTCTTTGCATAGCACAACAGAACATAGAAGGCATTGACTACAATTCTGTACGTAAATACACCCATAAATTAATAAATTAATAAAGTGCAAATAACAGATGGAGGGATATTAATGTTCAGAGTTCCGAGCCAGGTTTAATAGCCTGATGGCTGTGGGGAAGTAGCTATTCCTAAACCGGGTTGTTGCAGTCTTCAGGCTCCTGTACCTTCTACCCGAAGGTAGCAGGGAGATGAGTGTGTGGCCAGGGTGGTGTGGGTCCTTGATGATGCTGCCAGCCTTTTTGAGGCAGCGACTGCGATAGATCCCCTCGATGGAAGGGAGGTCAGAGCCGATGATGGACGGGGCAGTGCTTACAACTTTTTGTAGTCTTTTCCTCTCCAGGGCGTTCAAGTTGCCGAACCAAGCCACGATGCAACCGGTCAGCAAGCTCTCTACTGTGCACCTGTAGAAGTTAGAGAGAGTCCTCCTTGATAGACCGACTCTCCGTAATCTTCTCAGGAAGTAGAGGCGCTGATGAGCTCTCTTAATAATTGCATCTGTGTTCTCGGACCAGGAAAGATCTTCACAGATGTGCACGCCCAGGAATTTGAAGCTCTTGACCCTTTCAACCATCGACCCGTTGATATAAACAGGACTGTGGGTCCCCATCCTACTCCTTCCAAAGTCCACAATCAGTTCCTTGGTGTTGCTGGTGTTGAGGGCCAGGTTGTTGTGCTGGCACCATATGGACTGTTGCTCGATCTCTCTTCTATACTCGGACTCATCCCCATCAGTGATACGTCCCACAACAGTGGTGTCGTCAGCGAACCTGATGATGGAGTTCGCGCTATGACCGGCTATGCAGTCATGAGTATAGAGTGAGTACAGCAGGGGGCTGAGCACGCAGCCATGAGGTGCTCCCCTGCTGATTGTTATCGAGTCTGACACATTTCCACCAATACGAACAGACTGTGGTCTGTGGATGAGGAAGTCGAGGATCCAATTGCAGAGGGATGCGCAGAGACCCAGTTCTGCGAGTTTGATAGCCAGCTTGGAGGGGATGATTGTGTTAAATGCCGAGCTGTAGTCAATGAATGTAGTCTCGACCCGAAACGTCGCCCGTCCCTTCTCTCCAGAGAAGCTGCCTGTCCCGCTGAGTTACTCCAGTTTTTGTGTCAACCTGCACGCCTAGATCCCTCTGCTCTGCAACGCTCCCCAGAACCCTGCCATTGACTGTGTGGGCTTAGTCCACATGGATGAGGGTGAGATTAGTTGAACTATGCATCATGTTCGGCACGGACATTGCGGGCTGAAGTTCCCGCGCTGCAACGTTCCATGCCCCACGCCTGTGCCTCTACGAAACAAAACTGCCTGCAGTACTCCAGATGCAGCCTCATCCAAGCCCTGCAGCTACGAGCAAATGAAACTGGCACTGGGTACGAACAGCTTGACTGAGATAACACAGAGGGGTTTGAGCGGCCTCCGTCTCAAGCTGCATTGCTTGGGGGAATAGAAAGAAGCCAAGCACCAAGACACATCAACACAGATGACTGGTGTCCCCATCTCCAATCCAATACTACATGTAACAATGGGGGAAGCATCATTCACAATCCAGGCGTAACATTGGCATGTAATGTGAATGCATTCTAAGTGGCTGAGGCAGAGACTGTGCTATAGTATCTTTGGTGCAAAGTGATGCAGTTTGGGAAGTTTAACAACAGACAACAGACAATGGGCGCAGGAGTCGGCCATTCGGCCCTTCGAGCCACCACCGCCAATCAATGTGATCGTGGCTGATCATCCCCAATCAGTACCCCGTTCCTGCCTTCTCCCCCATATCCCCTGACTCCGCTATCATTAAAGGCTCTATCTAACTCTCTCTCTTGAAAGCATCCAGAGAACCGGCCTCCACCGCCCTCTGAGGCAGAGCATTCCCCAGGGCGGTGCTGAACTACTATCTACCTCATACGTGACGCTCGGACTATCCTTGATCGGACTTTGCTGGCTTCACCTTGCACCAAACGTTATTCCCTTATCATGCTTCTGCACACTGTAAACGTCTTGATTTCATATAATCATGTTTTGCCTATCTGCTGACTGGTTAGCACGCGGCTAAAGGCTTTTCACTGCACCTCGGGGGGGGGGGGGGGGGGGGGAGTGGGGGGGAGTGGGGGGACGAGGAGCAAGGTATATCTCCGCCTTTCTCTTCCGTTTTTGTTTCTCTCCATATCGTTCGGTTACTTTCAACACTACTTTGGTGGTTTCGGGGTCTTTCCATATAACCATTACAGCACGGAAACAGGCCTTCTCGGCCCTTCCAGTCCGTGCCGACCATTTATTTTCCCCTAGTCCCAACTACCTGCACTCAGACCATACCCCTCCATTCCCTTCCCGTCCATATACCTATCCACTTTACTTTTAAATTTCGGGTTGAATGAGCTTCCAGCAGAAGTGGTGGAGGCAGGATCGATTTTAACCTTTAAAACATTTACAACAGATAGTCCTCCGCCAGTTTCGCCACCTCCAACGTGACCCCTCCACTCGCCACATCTTCCCATCTCCCCCCCGTCTGCCTTCCGCAACGACCGCTCCCTCCGCAACTCCCTCGTCAATTCTTCCCTTCCCTCCCGCTCCACCCCTTCCCCGGGCACTTTCCCTTGCAACCGCAAGAGATGCTACACTTGTCCCTTCACCTCCCCCCTCCACTCCTTTCAGGGACCCAAGCAGTCCTTCCAAGTCCGACAGAGGTTCACCTGCACCTCCTCCAACCTCATCTACTGCATCCGTTGCTCCAGATGCCAGCTGATCTACATCGGTGAGACCAAGCGGAGGCTGGGCGATCGTTTCGCCGAACACCTCCGCTCGGTCCGCAATAACCAACCCGACCTCCCGGTGGCTCAGCACTTCAACTCCCCCTCCCATTAAAAATAGGAAGAAGGGTCTCGACCCGAAACGTCGCCTATCTCCTTCGCTCCTTAGATGCTGCTGCACCCGCTGAGTTTCTCCAGCTTTTTGTGTAACCCTCGATTCTCCAGCATCTGCAGTTCCTTCTTTAACACATAAAACATTTAACCCCCTGATTCGAGCTCGTGTCACGTACGTAGGGGCTCGTACGAGTAAAAATTCACAATTTGTTTCATCACGAGTATTTTTTTTACTGGTGAGCATTTTTCCTCATTGTCACAAGTTTACCAGATTTCCAGAGTACCTACCATTACTCGTAAGCCTCCAGTTAAGCAAGATCAGTCTCCGGGCTAACAAGGTTGTAAAAGCCAGGACCCGCTTCAACGCAACAGAGAGGATGGTGTTGGGAGGAGCGCCAAAAATAGCTGACAGTGGGTTTGGAGGGATAGTCTGGCCATAGGCTCTGCTTATCAGGTCGAAAACACTCTTCCAAAAGGCTGCCAGCTTAGGGCAAGACCAAAACATCTGGCTGTGGTTGGCAGGGGATTGATTACATCTGTTGCAGGTGTCCTTGACAGCGGGGTATATTCTAGATAATCTTGCATTTGTGTAGTGGACTTTCTGAAGGACTTTGCATTGGATTAGGCCATGAGGAAGAATGGATCAAATCCAAGGCAGAGTCCCATTGCTGGTCCGTTAGTTTCATATTCAGCTCGCCCTCCCATGCAGCTTTTAATGAGGTATGAGGATTCAATATTACCGAGCCTAACAAGTTATACAAAAAAGAGATACATTTCTTCCGGTTGGGATCCAGAGCTAGGATGGAATCGGTCAGGGTTTCAGGGGGGCCGATTTGGGAAGTGAGGGAATGTCTTCTTCACAAAATCCCTAATCTGGAAAAAACGGAAAAAAGGTGGGAGTTTGGGAGGCTGTAGTTGGACGAAAGCTCCGCAAAGGACGGAAAAATGCCATCGTTGTATAGGTTTTTGATACTACTGATACCATTACTATGCCAGGGATTTGAATGCGGAGTCTGTACTTGAAGGTTTAAAGGTGTGATTTTTAAGCAGTGTGGTCAAGATGGAAGGGCCTTGCAAACCGAAATTTTTCCTGAGTTGACTCCATATCTTGAGCGAGAGGGAAGCAATTGGGCCTGCACCCACAGATGTTATAGAAATGGGGAGTTTGGAGCATAGAACAGACCGCAACGGGAGACGTGAACTCGCTTTTTCCATGTGTACCCAGGTCGGTAGTTGGTCGCAACTCTATTTTAGAATCCTCTGACCAGGGGATAATTCTGTCGCTCGTTCCGGTGAAGGCTCCATGCAGTCTCCAAATCTGAGGAAGGACATTATTGCCATAGAGGGAGTGCAGAGAAGGTTCACCAGACTGATTCCTGGGATGTCAGGACTGTCTTATTAACAAAGACTGCATAGACTCGGTTTATACTCTTTAGAATTTAGGAGATTGAGAGGGGATCTTATAGAAACTTACAAAATTCTTATGGGGTTGGACAGGCTAGATGCAGGAAGATTGTTCCCAATGTTGGGGAGGTCCAGGACAAGGGGTCACAGCTTAAGGATAAGGGGGAAATCCTTTAGGACCGAGATGAGAAGGACTTTTTTCACACAGAGAGTGGTGGGTCTCTGGAACTCTCTGCCACAGAGGGTAGTTGAGGCCAGTTCATTGGCTATGTTTAAGAGGGAGTTAGATGTGGCCCTTGTGGCTAAGGGGATCAGAGGGTATGGAGAGAAGGCAGGTACGGGATACTGAGTTGGATGATCAGCCATGATCATATTGAATGGCGGTGCAGGCTCGAAGGGCCGAATGGCCTACTCCTGCACCTAATTTCTATGTTTCTATGTTTCTATGTTATTTTCCTTTTCTTGGCAGACTGTTTGCAGATCAATTTCCCTCCAGGGATGAATAAAGGTTATCGTATCGCAGTGTATCACATTTAGTCATCCTGGGTGAGTTGGGACGAAGGTGCTGCAACACGCTATGCCTCGATGAAGTGCCCGTGATCTGCCAGGACTCTGCAGTCATTTCATGGACTCATAGAGTGACACATAGAGTGGAAACAGCCCCTTCAGTCCAACTTGCCCAAGCTGATCAACATGTCCCAGCTATACTAGTCCCACCTATAGACTGTATGGAACAATTTGTATAGCCTCCAAAAATGTCGGATGGATTTTTCGCACGGTTGATGTATTGTAAATATTTATTCCTTGAATAAAGTCTATTTTGAAATATATTTTAAAAAAAATGAAGGAACTATGTCACTGCTCTACAACAGTCCCCAGTGCCCTGCTATTCATAGTGTAGGCACTGCCCATGTTAGATTTTGATGAGGAGGTATCTGTTTAGGTTATTGCCACATATAGTGAAAAGCTTTCGTTGCGTGCTGACCAGTTAGCGGAAAGACAATTCATGATTACAATCAGCCATTTCCAGTGTCTGGGTGTAAAATAATGGAATAACGTTTAGTGCAAGGTAAAACCAGGGAAGTCCAAGCAAACATAGTCCAAGGGAGGTAGATAGTAGTTCAGGACCGCTCTCTGGTTGTGGTAGGATGGTTCAGTTGCCCGATAACAGCCGGGAAGAAACTGCCCCTGAATCAGGCGGTGCGTTCGTTTTCACACTTCTGTACCTCTTGCCCGATGGGAGAGGGGGAGAAGAGGGAGTGGCCGGGGTGCGACTGGTCCTTGATTGTGCTGCTGGCCTTGCTCGAGGCAGTGTGAGGTGCAGATGGAGTCAGTGGAAGGTTGGGAGGTTGGTTTGTGTGATGGTCTGGGCTCCGTCCTACAATTCGCTGCAAACACCTTTTGCGGCCTTGGTTGGAGCTGTTCCCGTAACGTGCTGCGATGCATCCCGATAAAAACGTTTTCCAGGGCGCATCTGCAGAAGTCGGCGAGATTTTCCGGGGGCATGCCGAGCCCTCTCAGCCTTCTAAGCCTTCTAACCGAGCTTCCTTGGTCGTTGCTGCGATACGGGTCTTCCAGGAGACGTCGTTATAAGAAGATACACAGTCGGCATGGAATAGCCACCAAGTGGTCACAGGAGTGGAAGGCAACCTCATCCCCGTTACACAGCGACATCTCTTCACCAGATAAAAGCTGTCCAGGGTTTGACCTCCCCAGAGGAGCGTGGGTGAAGGCCAACAGACTTGGGTACTGGAGTTGGACGTTTCAACGCCAGCGTGTGGAGATGGGGGCTCCCTCCCTCCGCCAGAGCCCAGCCTGTGGATGCGGAGCAGGACAACAGACAGCCAACCGTGTCGTCTCTGGGTGCCCGCTCTACCACCCACCAAATGGAGCTCCGTCAGGGCCTGGCAGACATTGACGCCAACTGAGACAACAACCTGGCTGCTCAACGCCCGGCGTGAGATCTAACTATTCCTTTGGTTTGTGTTTCATTCGCAAGAAGACGAAGAGCATGAATCCACACCTTAAATATATCCGTGTTAAAGAAGGAACTGCAGATGCTGGAGAATCGAGGGTTACACAAAAAGCTGGAGAAACTCAGCGGGTGCAGCAGCATTTAAGGAGCGAAGGAGATAGGCGACGTTTCGGGTCGAGACCCTTCTTCTCGACCCGAAACGTCGCCTATCTCCTTCGCTCCTTAGATGCTGCTGCACCCGCTGAGTTTCTCCAGCTTTTTGTGTAACCCTTAAATATATCCGTTGACTTGGCCTTCACAGCTTTCTGTGGCAATGAATTGCACAGATTCACCGCCCTCTGACTAAAGACGTTCCTCCTCATCTTTCTAAAGGACCGTCCTTTAATTCTGATGCTGTGACCTCTGGTCCTAGACTCTCCCACTAGTGGAAACATCCTCTCCACATCCACTTTATCCAGGCCTTGCACTACAGTATCTGGTGAGTTTCTGCTTTGCTCAAGATCCCAGCATCTACAGTTCCTTGTGTCTCAATCTTGCCGTCTTAATACGGGTGTCAGGTGTTACTTTAAATACCTGGGAGTCCACATCACAGAGGATCTGACGTGGACAACACACACACACTGCCGCACTGGTAAGGAAGGCAAGGCAGTGCCTTCACCACCTCAGGCAGTTGAGGAAATTCAGAGTCCCTCTGAGGATCCTTCAGCGCTTCTACTCTAGGGCTGTAGAAAGCATCACAACCGGAAACATCTCGATCTGGGTTGGCAACAGCTCTGCCCAGGACAGCAAGGCTCTGCAGAGAGTGGTGGGTTCGGCATGGAACAAGGCAGAGATATGAAGAAAGATGGTCCTTCCGTTGGCTCGGTGGAGGGTCGTTAGCTTTGGAGATATCAAAACGAGCTTACCACGCACACCCATGCGAGTCTGCGGCGGAGGAGCACAGCTTGATATTTGCGTTGCATTTTCGGCCAAATGGAAGTGGCTGCCGCTGTATTTTACAGGAACCAAGAGCCACTGCCAGTCTCAGGAGTGTTGCTTGACATTTGATGACTGCGAGATTGCATCTATTCTTAGCCAACGAGATACCACATGTAATGCGACCTAAGTGAAGTCCCGTCTTTAATCTGGAATGCAGATAAAAACTAACTAACAGTTCCTTTTTGTTTTCTGACGGTGAGCTAATCTATAATGGAGAGGTGGGGTCTATAACGGAGATCCAGCGTAGAAACAGGCCCGTCGGCCCACCGGGTCCGCGCCGACCAGCGATCGTTACCCCGCACACTAACGTTATCCTACACACGCGCCGGGGACAATGTTACATTCACACAACGCCAATTAGGCTGCAAGCCTGTCTGACTTTTGAGATCTTCAGCGGGAGGCACGGGGAGGAACGTACAAACTCAGGCACCTGTAGTCAGGATCGAACCCGGGACTCTGGCCCTGTGAGGTGGCGACTCTACCGCTGCGCCAGACCTTTCGGTCTGAACGAAATCTCGTTGCCTTGCAGTCAGACATATAATAAAATAACAAAACACACAATAAACACACATTTAACATCCACCACAGTGAGTTCACCAGGCACCTCCTCACTGTGATGGAATGCAAAAGTCTTAAGGGCCTGTCCCAACAGCATGCAACTCCATGCAATGAGTGCGATCGAACTAGAAGCGGGGGCCGCGCGGTGGTTGGGTGATCCCCTGTACAGGGCCGTTCCCACCAGCATGCGCCTGCATGCGGCAAGCGCGACCAAACCGGCAGCGAGGGCCGCGCGGAGGTCGGGTGAGTGGCGCAACGCAGCGCAAAGCGAGGCGAACTTGAAGCGAAGTCTAAGGTAAGTTTGCCAGGACAGAGAGGGGCACACAGAGAGGGGCACAGAGGCACACACACACAGAGGGCCACGGAGCCACACACATAGAGGGTCACCAGGCACCTACAGATAGGGTCACTGAGGCACGATGTCGAGGCCGTGTGTAATGCGTCGAGGCGACTGCGAGCCGACAAGCCGTTGCCGCGCGGAATTTTTGGACATGGTCAGTTTTTCGGAGCCCCGCGCGATGTCGGGACGAACTTGGGACAAACTCCACACAATTCCGCACGGCTCCGGCGATCGAAGTGGGACCGGCCCCGCGACGCCGAACGGCTCAAGCGACCACGTTAGGTCGCGCTAATCGCATAGAGTTGCATGCTGGTGGGACAGGCCCTTTAGATTCTTTGTCACTTCCCTCCTTGTTCTCCCTCTGCGCTGAGGAGATCCAGGCCTCCGATGTTGTGAATTATTTATTTATTATTTTATTTAATAGAGGTACAGTGAATTACATCAGTGTTCATCCCGTACATATTATTACAATCATTGTATCCCTTATTTATTTATTTAAAAAAAAAAAAAATTTTATTAGAAGCCATACATATTGAAATAATATAACAGTTTTTCAAATACACATTTTACATGGTTCCAAAGTTATATATGTATTACAAAGTAATATATATAAACTTCTATATATATATATATATATTCTTTTGAGAGTGTAAAGAGTAGGTATGTTGCAAAACTTACCTTTAGGGCGCTGCAGTTCTGCTGCTCCCCTTGTGCGCGACTTTGGCGCCTTTCAGAGGGGGGTGGGCTTAAAGTGCCGTTTTTCAACAGACCTGGATAATTGATGAATGTCGGGCGATTTCGTTGCGGAAGAAAAATCGCTCCGACATTTCATCCATGAAGGTATTTTTAAATTACTCTAAATTATTTATTAACTAGAGTAATTTAAAAATCACCTTCAAAAGCCGTGAGAACTGACAACCGGAAGGATTTAGCGTAGGGGAGAAAAAAAGGTAAATAGTTTATTTTTATATTAAAAGTTGTTTTTTCGGGAGGCTTCAATAATATTTTTATGTTGAGAAATGGGGTCCCAAAAAATCTATGAACAAACAGTATTTTTCCCCCCGACTTCACCGCTAACCGCAACGTTCCAATCCACCGCATTCCACTAAAACCCACTCGCTAGTTGATTGAAATGGCCATTAATTTACAGGCATAAAACACTAAATTCCTTCCATTTGGCCCAGAAATTCATGAAAATGAGATTTAAAAATTATGTTATATTGTGGATTATTGTGTGAATGTTATTTGGACACTTAGGCAATTTAAAAAAAGTTTATCTTTTCTTAAGAAATGGATAGATGTTTAGATCTACTCATTGAATTTTGTAATTAGCTACAATTAGATAACTAACTAATTATATGCTTTAATTTCAGGTCATCCAAGTAAGATTGTTTCATATTTGTTTCAGAATGCTTCAATCTATAATAACTGAAAATTTCATTGAGTTCTCTTAATTTTTAAGAAAGTTATGGGCTTTTGACTGTCCTAGATCACAGCTTTTGAGTTCAGTCAATTGAAAGGCAATGGGGAACAAGATGCTAATTTCCGAGTATGAAAATGGCCATAACTTTCTTAATACTGAAGATATGAAAGTGAATTAGGTGTCAAATTAAACTTCTTTTTATGCTTTATCTGATGGGATAAATTGCAGACTTGATTTTTTGAATTTCAAAATGTTGTAACATTGCTATAAAGAGTAAAGAGTAAAGAGATAATAGATGTTTAATCAAAAGAGTGTGATTAAATAATATTGATTATGATTTTGATTATATGTGAGAAAATTTAAAAAAGGGGAAAAATATATAAATTTTTTTTTTAAATAAATAAAAAAACATAATTCTTTCCGGAGATGCTGCCGGACCCGCTGAGTTGCTCCAGCTTTTTGTACCTATACATTTCTTTTCTTTCGTTTTTTAAAAATCTTTTTAATCATTTTTTTCCAAAAAACACAAAAAAAACAAAAAAGACAAGAGCAAAAAGTGTAATGCTAAACATAACAATGATATCGATCCATAGGGATGAGGATTACATTGATAACAGGTATAATCTAAATATGAGTCCAAAGTCAAAATACACATTGAGTATAGACCTCCCGGTCTCTAGGTAAATATAGTTACATATTTAAAAGAGAACCTATATATGTAGAAAAAAAGGAAGGAACAGAACCCCTCTAAACTAAAGAAAAAAATAAAGGGGAAAAAAAAAAAAAAAAAAACAGAATCTGAACTGAGAATTTCAACAGTTTCTTGTCTGATTGTCGTCAAGTCCGTTCCACCATATCGAGGTAAAAGAGTTTCTTTTGAGTGGTGTTACAGGTATTCTTTCTGCCTTCAATTCCACTTGTGCTAAGGTTTCCTAGTTTATCCTAGTTTAGTTCAGTTTACTTCATTGCCACGTGGACCAAGGTACGGTGAAAAGATTTTTTGTTGCGTGCTATCCAGTCAAACAGATCAGAGATTGGACGTAAATATCATCAAGACAACCTCACCGATAGAGGCCTGAAGAAGGGTCTTGCCCCGAAACGTCGCCCATTCCTTCCCAAGTTCAAGTTCAAGAGAGTTTATTGTCACGTGTCCCTGCTAGGACAATGAAATTCTTGCTTTGCTTCGGCACAACAGAACATAGTAGGCATTGACCATATAACAACCATATAACAATTACAGCACGGAAACAGGCCTTCTCGGCCCTTCCAGTCCGTGCCGACCATTTATTTTCCCCTAGTCCCATCTACCTGCACTCAGACCATACCCCTCCATTCCCTTCCCGTCCATATACCTATCCACTTTACTTTTCAATGTTAAAATCGATCCTGCCTCCACCACTTCTGCTGGAAGATCATTCCACACAGCCACCACTCTCTGAGTAAAGAAGTTCCCCCTCATATAACCATATAACCATATAACAATTACAGCACGGAAACAGGCCCTCTCGGCCCTTCCAGTCCGTGCCGACCATTTATTTTCCCCTAGTCCCATCTACCTGCACTCAGACCATACCCCTCCATTCCCTTCCCGTCCATATACCTATCCACTTTACTTTTCAATGTTAAAATCGACCCTGCCTCCACCACTTCTGCTGGAAGATCATTCCACACAGCCACCACTCTCTGAGTAAAGAAGTTCCCCCTCATGTTACCCCTAAACCTCTGTCCCTTAATTCTCATGTCAAACAGATCAGTGTGTCCATATATCATTATATAAATACATACACACATGAATGAATAAACTGATAAAAGTGTAAATAACAGATAATGGGTTGTTAGTGATCATTGGAATTCGATGGGGGGCGCTGTCCGGTATGGTGTGGCTGCCCAGCCTGCAGCTGTCCGTGTTTCACTCTTTTTTTTATTTTTAGTGAGTTAAAGTATTTTGTTTGGAGTCTATTCTTTTTTATGTGGGGTGGGGGGGGGGGGGGGGAAGGAGGGAAACTGCTTTTCCTGGTCCCTACCTGGTCGGAGAGGCAGCTTTTCTCCGGGCTGCATCGTTGACTTGTCCTCGCGGCCTACCAGCGGGCCTGGAGCGGCGTTTCCTGAGGAGACCGCCCAGAACCTCGGCTCCGGCAGCGGCGGAGCGCTGGAGCGCCATCGCGGGGAGGAGCGGGCGATGACTTACCTGGGTCGCCGCGCTGGAACTCCTGTGAGCTGAGACCGCCGAGACAAACATCGCGGAGCCGCGGTCTGTGGAACGGCCGGCTACGGGCGGCGGCGTTGAACCTCAACATCGGGAGCCAGTGGGGGAGCTCCATTCAGCGCGGCCTTGTCGGCTTCGGAAGCCGTGGACTCCGGTAGGGAAGCGGCCGTTCTGGGTGTCCCAAGCCGCTGAGAGGATTCTCCCGACGCCGGAGCACCATCACCCGGTGAGAACGGCCTGGAACATCGGGCCTCCGTGAAGCCGACTGCGGAGGCCTCAATAGGCCTGACTATGGGTGGACATGGGATGGGGACTGGACTTTGTGCCTTCCCTCATAATGGAACCATTGTGGGCGGATGTTTTTTATGTTTAAAATCTCTCTATTATTGTTATAGTCTGTATTCTTTTTTCTGTGCTGCATTGGCAAGAAGCATTTCACTACACCAATTGGTGTATGTGACCAATAAATACCTTTGTACCTTTATTAAAAAAAATCATAGATTTGTACGAGCCAGGTTTAATAGCCTGATGGCTGTGGGGAAGTAGCTATTCCTGAACCGGGTCGTTGCAGTCTTCAGGCTCCTGTACCTTCTACCTGAAGGTTGCAGGGAGATGAGTGCGTGGCCCAGATGGTGTGGGTCCTTGATGATGCTCCAGAGATGCTGTCTGTCCCGCTGAGTTACTCCAGCATTTTGTGCCTATCTTCAGTGTAAACTGGCACCTGCAGTTCCTTCCAACACTTCGTCCACTAAGTCCTTTTCCCAGTCATTCACAGCTGGATCCAATACAGATCCCATTGCAATCAGTCCAACTTTTCAACTTTCTGACTGCATAGCCAGCGTCCCCCCCCCCCCCCCCCCCCCCCCCCCCCCCCCCCACAAATCAATAATTAATCTTTCAGAGCAGTCAGAATAGCAATTTTATGAAACAAGTCCTATTGTAAAGAAAATATAAATCATCCAGGTCTCACAGCTCCAACGCATGTGAGTGGATTTGACTAAATCTGAAGACAATGCTCTTTTTCTATATCATGCCTAATAGGCCAGTCACAAATGCACAGTGTTAATATAAATCAAATGTTACAAAGTCAGGGCAGCAGTTTCCTGTTCTGGTAACCCGAGGTGACAGAATTTCATATTACACGTGGTAAATTTGAGAGGGGATAGCAGAGATAGCAGAAAGAGGCCCTTCGGACCACCGAGTTCACGTCGACCATCAATCACCTGTCCACACTAGTTTAATTTTGTGGATAGACGCAAAATGCTGGAGTAGCTCGGCGGGACAGGCAGCATCTCTGGAGAGAAGGCATGGGTGACGTTTTAGGTTGAGACCTTGAAGTTAGACACAAAATTGCTGGAGTGGCTTTAACACAAAATACTGGAGTAACTTTAACACAAATTGCTGGAGTAACTTTAACACAAATTGCTGGAGTAACTTTAACACAAAATGCTGGAGTAACATTAACACAAAATACTGGTTAATTTAGTTGAGTTGACTTTAGTTTTTTTCATTTAATTTAGTTTAGTTCAGTTTAGTTTAGCTCAGTTTAGAGTGGAAACAGGCCCTTCGGCCCACCGAGTCCGTGTGGACCAATGATCCCCACACATTAATGCTATCCTACACACACTAGTAACAATTTACAATCTTTACCAAAGCCAATTAACAAAAAAAACACATACCTCTATGGAATGTGGGAGGCAGCTGGAGCGCCCAGAAAAAATCCACACATTCGTAGGGAGAACGTACAAACTCCGTACAGACAGCACCCGAGGTCAGGATCGAACCTGGGTCTCTGGTGCCGTGAGGCAGCAACTCTACCGCCGCGCCACCGTGCCGCTTCTCAGTTGCACGTTACCTCACATTCTTATCCACTCCCTGCACAGAGGGCCAATGAACCTACAAACCTGCACATCTTTGGGATGTGGGAGGAAACCGGAGCGCCCATGGAACCTTACGCAGTCACAGGGAGAACGTGCAAACTCCATACAGACAGCCCCCATAGTCAGGATCAAACTGGGGTATCTAGCGCTGTGAGGCAGTGACTCTACCGCTGTGCCACCGTGCCGTCCATCAGTATGAATTATGCCAGTAATAAAGAGGCATTTGTGTGTCTATAGGTGAATTTAGTTTAGTTCAGTTTAGTCTAGTCTAGTCTAGTCTAGCCTAGTCTAGTTCAGTTTAGTCTAGTCTAGTCTAGTCTAGTTTAGTCTAGTTTAGTCTAGTCTAGTTCAGTTTAGTCTAGTCTAGTCTAGTCTAGCCTAGTCTAGTTTAGTCTAGTCTAGTTCAGTTTAGTCTAGTCTAGTCTAGTTTAGTCTAGTTTAGTCTAATTTAGTCTAGTTCAGTTTAGTCTAGTCTAGTCTAGTTCAGTTTAGTCTAGTCTAGTCTAATTTAGTCTAGTCTAGTCTAGTCTAGTTTAATTTAGTTCAGTTTAGTCTAGTCTAGTCTAGTCTAGTCTAGTTTAGTCTAGTCTAGTCTAGTCTAGTTTAATTTAGTTCAGTTTAGTCTAGTCTAGTCTAGTCTAGTCTAGTTTAGTCTAGTCTAGTCTAGTCTAGTCTAGTCTAGTTTAGTCTAGTCTAGTCTAGTCTAGTCTAGTCTAGTCTAGTTTAATTTAGTTCAGTTTAGTCTAGTCTAGTCTAGTTTAGTCTAATTTAGTCTAGTCTAGTCTAGTCTAGTCTAGTCTAGTCTAATTTAGTCTAGTCTAGTTTAGTCTAGTCTAGTCTAGTCTAGTCTAGTCTAGTCTAGTCTAGTCTAGTCTAGTTTAGTCTAGTCTAGTCTAGTCTAGTTTAATTTAGTTCAGTTTAGTCTAGTCTAGTCTAGTTTAGTCTAATTTAGTCTAGTCTAGTCTAGTCTAGTCTAGTCTAGTCTAATTTAGTCTAGTTTAGTCTAGTCTAGTCTAGTCTAGTCTAGTCTAGTCTAGTCTAGTCTAGTTTAGTCTAGTTTAGTTTAGTCTAGTCTAGTCTAGTCTAGTCTAGTCTAGTCTAGTTTAGTTTAGTCTAGTCTAGTCTAGTCTAGTCTAGTCTAGTTTAGTCTAATTTAGTCTAGTCTAGTCTAGTCTAGTCTAGTCTAGTCTAGTCTAGTCTAGTTTAGTTTAGTCTAGTCTAGTCTAGTCTAGTCTAGTCTAGTCTAGTTTAGTTTAGTCTAGTCTAGTCTAGTCTAGTTTAGTCTAATTTAGTCTAGTCTAGTCTAGTCTAGTCTATAGTCTAGTCTAGTCTAGTTTAGTCTAGTCTAGTCTAGTCTAGTCTAGTTTAGTCTAGTCTAGTCTAGTCTAGTCTAGTCTAGTTTAGTCTAGTCTAGTCTAGTCTAGTCTAGTTTAGTCTAGTCTAGTCTAGTCTAGTTTAGTTTAGTCTAGTCTAGTCTAGTCTAGTCTAGTCTAGTCTAGTTTAGTCTAGTCTAGTCTAGTCTAGTCTAGTTTAGTCTAGTCTAGTCTAGTCTAGTCTAGTCTAGTCTAGTCTAGTCTAGTTTAGTCTAGTCTAGTTTGGTTTAGTTTAGATTTGTTTTATTGAATTTTAGTTCAGTTTTATTTCCGTTCAGCGGAGTGTAGTGTTGCGTGGTGAGTGTGTATTGACACATGTACCAAGGTACAGTGAAATGTTTGTTGTAGCGTGCTACGGTCAGCATAAAGACTACACACGATTACAATCTGATGGGACATGATCACATGTAGGTCAGACTGAGTAAACACTACAGATTTCCTTCAATAAAGGACAGTGTAATCTCCTGTCTCCTTCACACCCAGAACCGCGCATTACAGCTGCATTTTTCCTGATTCATTTCATTCTTTGAGCTTAGTTTTTACAGCTGCTATGCTGGGGTTTAATCTCATCCCGCTTAGCTTTAGTTCAGAGATACAGCGCGGACACAGGCCCTTCGGCCCACTAACACTGTCCCACACGCCAGGGACAATTTCCAATGACACCAAAGCCAATTAACCCTACAAACCTGTACGTCTTTGGAGTGTGGGAGGAAACCGGAGATTCTGGAGAAAGCCCACGCGGTTACGGGGGAATGTACAAACTCCGCCCGTAGTCAGGATGGAACGCGGGTCTCTGGCGCTGTGAGGCAGCAACTCTACCGCTGCGCCACCGTGCCACCCTCACTGGCGTGACTGTACGGGCATCATGGTAGTTTAACCACCGATGCCATGCTCATATGTCACGTCAACCTCTAACTGAGATGATCTCACCTGCAGCCTTCATTGCCGGACAGGGTTTATGATTGAAGATAGACACAAAATGCTGGGGTAACTCAGCGGGAGTGGCAGCATCTCTGGAGAGAAGGAATGGGTGACATTATCGGGTCGAGACCCTTCTCCAGCATGGTTTATGATCCTTGGATGGCTCTCGAGAATTGCCATAAGGCATAATGCCGATGTGTATAAAACCATTAGAGGAATAGATCGGGCGACTCGGTGGTGCAGCGGTAGAGTTGCTGCCTTACTGGGCCAGAGACCCCGGTTCGATCCTGACTACGGGTGCTGTCTGTACGGAGTTTGTACGTTCTCCCCGTGACCTGCATGGGTTTTCTCCGAGCACCCCGGCTTGTTGGTTAATTGGCTTTGATAAAAATTGTAATTTGTCCCTGGTGTGTGGGATAGCATTAGTGTATGAGGTGATAGCGGGTTGGTGCGGACTCGATGGGCCAAAGGGCCTGTTTCCATGCTGCATTTCTAAACTAAAGTCTTTGAGGTGAATACACTCTTTTGCCCAGAGTAGATGAATCACCAATTGCTCAATTCCCAACCATTGACATGGTAAATGGGAGGGAATTGAGGAATGCTGTGGAACAGAGGGATCTAGGAATAACTGTGCATAGTTCCCTGAAGGTGGAATCGCATGTAGATAGGGTGGTAAAGAAAGCTTTTGGTGTGCTGGCCTTTATAAATCAGAGCATTGAATATAGGAGTAGGGAAGTAATGTTAAAATTGTACAAGGCATTGGTGAGACCAATTCGGGAGTATGGTGTCCAATTTTGGTCGCCTAATTATAGGAAGGATGTCAACAAAATAGAGAGAGTACAGAGGATTACACAAAAAGCTGGAGAAACTCAGCGGGTGCAGCAGCATCTAAGGAGCGAAGGAGATAGGCGACGTTTCGGGTCGAGACCCTTCTTCAGACTGGTCAGGGATCAGGGAAACGAGAGATATAAACAGTGATGTGGAGAGATAAGGAACAATGAGTGAAAGATATGCAAAAAAGTATTGGTGATAAAGGAAGCAGGCCATTGTAAGCTGTTTGTGGTGTGAAAATGAGAAGCTAGTGCAACTGGGGGGGGGGGGGGGAGATGGAAAAGGAATGTCAGGGCCAGAGGGCTGAGGGAGAGGTGGGGGGGAAGCAGTCTGGGTTAACAGAATTGAGAAAATTCAATGTTTAAGCCCAGAGGATGCAGACTCACCAAGCGGAATATGAGGTGCTGTTCCTCCAACTTGCGGTGTTGCTCACTCTGGCCGTGGAGGAGGCCCAGGACCGAGAGGTCGGATACGCAGTGGGAGGGGGAGTTGAAGTGCTGAGCCACCGGGAGGTCGGGTTGGTTATTGCGGACCGAGCGGAGGTGTTCGGCGAAACGATCGCCCAGCCTCCGCTTGGTCTCACCGATGTAGATCAGCTGGCATCTGGAGCAACGGATGCAGTAGATGAGGTTGGAGGAGGTGCAGGTGAACCTCTGTCGGACTTGGAATGACTGCTTGGGTCCCTGAAAGGAGTGGATGGGGGAGGTGAAGGGACAAGTGTAGCATCTCTTGCGGTTGCAAGGGAAAGTGCCCGGGGAAGGAGTGGAGCGGGAGGGAAGGGAAGAATTGACGAGGGAGTTGCGGAGGGAGCGGTCTTTGCGGAAGGCAGACAGGGGGGGAGATGGGAAGATGTGGCGAGTGGAGGGGTCACGTTGGAGGTGACGAAACTGGCGGAGGACTATCTGTTGTATGCGCTGGCTGGTGGGGTGAAAGGTGAGGACCAGGGGGACTCGGCCCTTGTTGTGAGTGGGGGAATGGGGAGAGAGGGCAGTGTTGCGGGGTATGGAGGAGACCCTGGTGCGAGCCTCATCTATAGTGGGGGAGGGGAAACCCCGTTCTCTGAAGAACGAGGACATTTGCGATGACCTGGTGTGGAACACGTCATCCTGGGAGCAGATGCGGCGTAGACGGAGGAATTGGGAATAGGGGATGGAGTCCTTACAGGAAGCAGGGTGGGAGGAAGAGTAGTCCAGGTAGCTGTGGGAGTCAGTTGGTTTGTAGTGGATGTCAGTCAGGAGTGTATCACCTGCAATAGAGATGGTGAGGTCAAGGAATGGTAGGGAAATGTCGGAAATGGTCCAAGTATATTTGAGTGCCGGATGGAAGTTGGTGGTGAAATGGATGAAGTCAGTCAGTTCTGCGTGGGTGCAGGAGGTGACACCAAATGGTTAGGGTTAGGTTAGGGTTAGGGTTAGGGTTAGGGTTAGGGTTAGGGTTAGGGTTAGGGTTAGGGTTAGGGTTAGGGTTAGGGTTAGGGTTAGGGTTAGGGTTAGGGTTAGGGTGATTTACTAGAATGTTGCCTGGGTTCCAGCAACTAAGTTACAGAGAAAGGTTGAACAAGTGGTTTCCTGGCTGACCTTAGTGGAGCGTCACAACGGCTGGGAAGGCGGATGGATGAAGGCTGCAGCAGAAAAGGGTCTCCGGTCGTCTTGGACTCCATGCCACTGGACCCTGACCCGGATCTGTCAAGGACCATGGGGTGGCTGTCTGTGCACCAGTCTCCCCACGTTAAACAAAGTCACGCACAGGCGTCCTCCATGAGAGGACAGTCATACGCGTGTCGAGTGATCGCCGATGATGATAGTTAGTCTGAAGAAGGGTCTCGACCCGAAACGTCACCCATCCCTTCTCTCCAGAGATGCTGCCCGTCCCGCTGAGTTACTCCAGCGTTTTGTGTCTACCTTCGATTTAAACCAGCAAATTGTTTCTTCGAGTTTGTAGGACAGTGTTAATGTGCGGGGAGCGCTGGTCGGTGCAGACTCCGTGGGCCGAAGGGCCTTTTTCCGCGCTGTATCGCTAAACTAAACTGAAAAAGTAGCCCTGAGACCAAACCTCACTGTTGCCAACTTGCCAACCAGTTTAATGGAAGGAATATGAATTAATAATGCACCTTTCACGATCTCCGTTGGCCCAAAGCACTTTACAACCAATTAAGGACTTTTGCCATCACTTTTCCGCAGTAACATATGAAGTAGCCAATTTCCACCCAGCAAGACCTCGCCAGGCACAAATGCTTAATGATCAGATGATCGGTTTTAATAGGGCTTATTTTAGGAAAAATATTAGGTGCTGAACAACCTCACACTTCTTCACAAATAGAGTCACAGAGTGATACAGCCTGGAAACAGGCCCTTAGGCCCAACTTGCCCCATGTCCCAGCTACACTAGTCCCACCTGCCCACATTTGGTCCATATCCCTCCAAGCCTGTTCTACCTGTCTAACTGTTCCTTAAACATTGGGATAGATCAGGGTTGGGGAACCTGCGGCCTTCTTGGCCATTAAGTGCGGCCTTTTGAATGAATCCAAATTTTGTAGATCAAATCCTTTTATTTTTATTAATATGTTTTTGTTCGTCTTTTCTTATTTTTTACTTTAATCTTAAAATGAACGTATTTAAAATACTAAAGAGTACAAGAAGATTCATGAAAAGGTTCCCCAACCCTGGTTTAGATAGTCCCAGCCTCAGCTACCTCCTCTGGCAGTTCGTTCCATACACCCACCACCCGTAGTATGAAAAAGTTACCACGTCAAATTTCTTTTAAATCTTTTCCTACTCAACTTAAACCCATGTCTTCCAGTTAACCATATAACCATATAGCCATATAACAATTACAGCACGGAAACAGGCCTTCTCGGCCCTTCCAGTCCGTGCCGACCATTTATTTTCCCCTAGTCCCATCTACCTGCACTCAGACCATACCCCTCCATTCCCTTCCCGTCCATATACCTTTCCACTTTACTTTTAAATGTTAAAATCGATCCTGCCTCCACCACTTCTGCTGGAAGATCATTCCACACAGCCAACACTCTCTGAGTAAAGACGTTCCCCCTCATGTTACCCCTAAAATTCTGTCCCTTAATTCTCATGTCATACCCTCTTGTTTGAATCTTCCCTACCCTCAATGGGAAAAGCTTATCCACGTCAACTCTGTCTATCCCTTTCATCATTTTAAAGACCTCAATCAAGTCCCCCCTTAACCTTGTGCGCTCCAAAGAATAAAGACCTAACTTGTTCAACCTTTCTCTGTAACTTAGTTGCTGGAACCCAGGCAACATTCTAGTAAATGTCCTCTGTACTCTCTCTATTTTGTTGACATCCTTCCTATAATTAGGCGACCAAATTATAATTAGTTCTCAAACCAGTCTTGCTGTCTCTGACTACATTCTATCTCTGTCCCGCCCACTCCCCTGACATCAGTCTGAAGAAGGGCCTCGACCCAAAACGTCACCCATTCCTTCTCTCCAGAGATGCCGCCTGTCCCGCTGAGTTACTCCAGCTTTTTGTGTCTACCTTCATACAGCACAGAATCAGGCCATTCAGCCCACCACACCCATAACCTATACTTAAGCTGATGGTGGGCATTTCCTGTGATGGGAAGACTTTGCAGTAGGCTTAGTGTGTAAAGTACCGCAAATGCAGCGTAGGTTCACCAGATTGTTCCCTGGGATGGCCGGACTGTCATATGAGGAAAGATTGAAAAGACTAGGCTTGTATTCACTGGAGGTTAGAAGGATGAGGGGGTGATTTTATAGAAACATACGCAATTATAAATGGACTGGATATGCTCGATGCAGGAAACATGTTCCCGATGTTGGGCGAGTCCAGAACCAGGGGCCACAGCCTTAGAATAGAGGGGAGGGCATTTAAGACTGAGGTGAGAAAAAACGTTTTCACCCAGAGAGTTGTGAATTTGTGGAATTCCCTGCCACAGAGGGCAGTGGAGGCCAAGTGGATTTAAGAGAGAGTTAGATAGAGCTCTAGGGGCTGGTGGAGTCAAGGGATATGGGGAGAAGGCAGGCACGGGTTATTGATTGGGGACGATCAGCCATGATCACAATGAATGGCGGTGCTGGCTCGTAGGGCCGAATGGCCTCCTCCTGCACCTATTTTCTATCTTTCTAAACACAAAATGACTTGAGAGGTTGTAAAGAGATTATCGATGAGCCTTGAAACAAAATTGTTGGAGGAAGTCAAACTGGGGCTAAAAGTGGGGACAATCTGTGTGCATTAGGTGGGGGGGGGGGGGGGGGGGGGGTTGCCTTAAACCATAGGTGGTGGAACTCAAGGGAGAGGAACAATATTGGAACGATTCCAAACTAATGAGGAAAAATATTTTAATCCCCAATGAAAATAATGTAACATCGGGCAATCACAAGGTTATTAATTTTTTGAGGTTGAAAAGAGGACAGAAGAGATAATAACCTTTCGGGAAACCATATTTCAGGCAAGCGGATTGCGAGGTGAAATTCTGTCGGAAAGGAATTAAAATGGAGAGCCGCTTTTTAAAGGGATGAAAATGGATTGAAGCAGGGGAGTTTCAGGAAATATTCTTTGGCATTGCGAGGGGAATTTGAATCGGAAGTTAACGTGAGGATGTGCCAGAAAGTTAAAATCAATTTGGATAAAAATGAAGAGAGGCCAATTAAATGGACGGGAATTTAGACATATCACAGAAGACCTTTAATGGGGACTTTGGACAAAGTTTGAATTTATTGTGGACCTGATCAGAGTGCATTTGCTAGACAGAACACGGGGATGTACGAGACAATAGACAATGGACAATAGGTGCAGGAGTAGGCCATTCGGCCCTTCGAGCCAGCACCGCCATTCAAATGTGATCACGACTGACCATCCCCAATCAGTACCCCTTTCCTGCCTTCTCCCCACATCCCCTGACTCCGCTATTTTTAAGAGCCCTATCTAGCTCTCTCTTGAAAGCATCCAGAGAACCGGCCTCCACCGCCCTCTGAGGCAGAGAATTCCACAGACTCGCCACTCTGTGCGAGAAAAAGGTTTGCTTAGGTTGGAAGAGTTCTGCTGTGAGGGAAGATCGGACAAAGGAGGGTGAGGGGAGGTTTTATCAAAGTTATGAGGGGCCTGAGCAGGGTGGATAAGAAGGGTATATTTCCCTGGGTAACGTCGTCCAATACCTGAGGTGGAGACTCTGGATAGACTCAAAATGTTGGAGTAAAGGGCCTGTCCCACTTTCCCGACCTAATTCACAACCTCTGCCGAGTTTGCCCTTGACTCATACTCGCAGCATGGTCGTCACGAGGTCGTAGGAGGTCGTAGGTAGGTCGTAGCAGGTCGTGATGCAGCTTGTAAGTACTCGTAGCATCATGTAGGCCGGGGCGTTTTTCTAGCCTGATGAAAAATGTCCACCAGTGAAAAAAGGTCGTGAATTAGGTCATGAAAGTGGGACAGGCCCTTAACTCAGCGGGTTAGGCAGCACAAGTTCATTCGGAGCAGAGTTAGGCCATTCGGCCCATCAAGTCTACTCTGCCATTCAATCATGGCTGATCTATCTCTCCCTCTCAACCCCATTCACCTGCCTTCTCCCCATAACCCCTGACACCCGTATTAATCAATTTCTGCCTTAAAAATATCCACTGACTTGGCCTCCGCAGCCTTCTGTGGCAAAGGATTCCACCGATTCACCACCCTCTGACTGAAGAAATTCCTTCTCATCTCATTCCTGAAGGAACATCCTTTAATTCTGAGGCTGTGCCCTCTGGTCCTAGACTCTCCCACGTGGAAACATCCTCTCCACATCCACTCTATCCAGGCCTTTCACTATTCGGTAAGATTCAATGAGGTCCCCCCTCAATCTTCTAAACTCCAGCGAGTACAGGCCCAGTACTGTTAAGCATATCTCTGGAGAGAAGGAATGGGTGACATCTCGGGTCGAGTTCCTTCTTCAGACTGAGAGTCGGGGGGGGGGGGGGGGATGGGAAACGAGAGATATAGATGGCACCAATATACTTACTGTAGCTAAACTAAATTGTTAAAATTGTCCCTAGTGTGTGTAGGATAGGGTTAGTGTGCGAGGATCGCTGGTTGGCGCGGACCCGGTGGGCCAAAGGGCCTGTTTCCCCGATGTATCTCCAAACTAACGACAAAACGAAACATAGAAACATAGAAACATAGAAACATATAAATTAGGTGCAGGAGTAGGCCATTCGGCCCTTCGAGCCTGCACCGCCATTCAATATGATCATGGCTGATCATCCAACTCAGTATCCCGTACCTGCCTTCTCTCCATACCCCCTGATCCCTTTAGCCACGAGGGCCACATCTAACTCCCTCTTAAATATAGCCAATGAACTGGCCTCAACTACCCTCCTGTGGCAGAGAATTCCACAGACTCACCACTCTCTGTGTGAAAAATGTTTCTCTCATCTCGGTCCTAAAAGATTTCCCCCTTATCCTTAAATTAGTGTGTCTTGTTGCTTTTTATTGGTATGGCATATGGCAAATCAAATTCCTCGTATGTTGCAAAACAAACTCGGCTTAATAAAATATGATTGTGATTATTATGATCATTACCAAGGACGAGAAATGTCTTTAGTAGGAGGGTGGTGAATCTGTGGAATTCTTTGCCACAGAAGGCTGTGGATATTTTTAAGGCAGAGATAGATAGATCCTTAATTAGTACGGGTGTCAGGGGTTATGGGGGGAAGGCAGGAGAATAAGGCAGACACAGGTTATTGATAGCGGACGATCAGCCATGATCACAATGAATGGCGGTGCTGTCTTGAAGGGCCGAATGGCCTCCTCCTGCACCTATTTTCTATGTTTCTATGTTTCGAATGGGTTTAAGAGGGAGAGATAGATCAGCCATCTTAGTTATGGACTGGTATGAAAAACTATTCCTGCCGGGAATTTGATTGGGATTTCCACCACTGCCCCGAGGAATAAAATATACTCTTCGCTTGATTTTTATTATCAAATTCGGTTTAAATGGAGAATATTGAATAAAGGAAGCAGGCAAGGTTAATACACCATTTTATTACAAATGCATACTCTTCAGACTTGACTGTCAATCAACATGAAAATCCTCTTAAAAAGGGGATTAAGCTTTAAATTCATATTGGCTGCTTAGCCTCGACACTACCTTGTTCACCAGAGAGAGTCTGAGATAGGGAACGAGGGAGTCGGAGAAATGCCCATGAATATTTAGCTCCGTGGGCTATGTAGCACGGTGGAAATTTCAAACGCTTTTTTCTTGTACAACCACAAAGAGCAGAGCAGATGAAGGAAACAGTTCCCTCCTGACAGTCCTTCAGGTTTGCTTTGCAGTTTTTGGGGAAAAAGGAGGGGGAGACACTAGACAATCGGTGCAGGAGTATAAACTCTGTACAGACAGCGCCCCGTAGTCGGGATCGAACTCAAGTCTCTTTTTTTTTACAGCATTTTGTGTCTACCTTTGATTAAAACCAGCATCTGCAGTTCTTTCATAGAAACATAGAAACATAGAAAAATAGGTGCAGGACTAGGCCATTCGGCCCTTCGATCCAGCACCGCCATTCAATGTGATCATGGCTGATCATCCCCAATCACAGTCGCAGTTTAAGGATAAGGGGGGAAGTCTTTTAGGACCGAGATGAGAAAATCTTTTTTCACACAGAGAGTGGTGAGTCTGTGGAATTCTCTGCCACAGAAGGTAGTTGAGGCCAGTTCGTTGGCTATATTTAAGAGGGAGTTAGATGTGGCCCTTGTGGCTAAAGGGATCAGGGGGTATGGAGAGAAGGCAGGTACGGGTTACTGAGTTGGATGATGAGCCATGATCACATTGAATGGCAGTGCGGGCTCGAAGGGCCGAATGGCCTACTCCTGCACCTATTTACTATATTTCTATGTACTATGTATCTATGTATGTATGTATGTATGTATGTGTGTGTTTGTGTATGTATGTTGTATGTATGTATGTATGTGTGTTGCATCAAAATAAGTATGTATGTATGTATGTATGTATGTATGTATGTATGTATGTATGTATGTATGTATGTATGTATGTATGTATGTATGTATGTATGTAGTATGTATGTAGTATGTATATATGTATGTAATGTATGTATGTATGTATGTATGTATGTATGTATGTATGTATGTATGTATGTATGTATGTATGTATGTTGTATGTATGTATGTATGTGTGTATGTATGTATGTATGTATGTATGTATGTATGTATGTATGTATGTATGTATGTATGTATGTTGTATGTATGTATGTATGTATGTATGTATGTATGTATGTTGTATGTATGTATGTATGTATGTATGTATGTATGTATGTATGTATGTATGTATGTATGTATGTATGTATGTATGTATGTATGTATGTATGTATGTATGTATGTATGTTGTATGTATGTATGTATGTATGTATGTATGTATGTATGTATGTATGTATGTATGTATGTGTGTATGTATGTAAGACCATAAGAGCATGGCATATGAGCAGAATTTTGTCATTCGAGTCTATCGAGTCTACTCCACCATTTAATTCTGGCTGAACTCTTTTTCCCTCCATTCCCTGACTTTTCCTGCTTTTGCCCTGAAATCTTTGATGCACTTCCAACTCAAGAAACTATCACTCTCTGCCTTAAAAATACCCAACACGCCTCTACTTCCTCAGGAGGACAAGGATGTTCGGCATGTCCTCAACACCTCTCACCAACCTCTACAGATGCGCCACAGAAAGCATTTTATCGGGATGCATCGCAGCACGGTTTGGGAACAGCTCCATCCAAGGCCGCAAGAAATTGCAGCGAATTGTGGACAATTGCACACAAACCAACCTCCCTTCCACTGACTCCATCTACACCTCACGCTGCCTCAGCAAGGCCAGCAGCACAATCAAGGACCAGTCTCATCCCGGCCACTCCCTCTTCTCCCCTCTCCCATCGGGCAAGAGGTGCAGAAGTGTGAAAACGCGCACACCTCCAGATTCAGGGGCAGTTTCTTCCCAGCTGTTATCAGGGAACTGAACCATCCTACCACAACCAGAGAGCAGCGCTGAACTGCTATCTACCTCATTGGAGACCCTCGGACTATCCTTGATCGGACTTTGCTGGCTTTACCTTGCACTAAACGTTATTCCCTTATCATGTATCTGTACACTGTAAATGGCTTGATTGTAATCATGTATTATCTTTCCGCTGACTGGTTAGCACGCAACAAAAGCTTTTCACTGTACCTCGGTACATGCAACAATAAACTAAACTGAAACTGAACAGCAGGGGAACAAGCTCTTCGGCCCAACATTGAACAGAGCATTTCACTGTCCCTCATTCTTCAGTCTGAACATGGTCAGGCCATCCATGTTCTCAAGCGATGCTGCCTGACCCCCGATGGAATTTATGGAATTCCCTGCCACAGAGGGCAGTGGAGGCCAGGTCACTGGATGGATTTAAGAGAGAGTTAGATAGATCACAATGAATGGCGGTGCTGGCTCGAAGGGCCGAATGGCCTCCTCCTGCACATATTTTCCATGTTTCTATGTTTCTATGCTTCTATGAGTTACTCCAGCACTTTGTGCCACTTTCTTTTGTAAACCAGCACTTGCAGTTCCCTGTTCCGACATTAGCCGAGAGGCTCGGAGGAGGTTACGTTAAGCTACATGTGCAACACGATAAATAACAGGATAAATATGGATAAAAAGGATAAATAGACAATGGTGGCAGCCCGTTACATGGCATTCAGGAGTCTGATGGCTCGTGGGAAGAAGCTGTTGCAGAACCTTGATGTTCTGCTCCTTATGCTGCGATATCTTTTGCCCGAGGGCAGCAGAGTGAACAGTCCGTGATGGAGATGTGTGGGGTCTTTTATAATACCGCTGGCCTTAGACACGCAACGTTTGGTCGCAATATCCCCGATTGAGGGAAGAGAGGTCCCTGTGATTTCTCTCCTTCTCTCCAGAGATGCTGCCTGTCCCGCTGAGTTACTCCAACATTTTGAGTCCGTCTGTCTCCCAAGACGCTGACCTCCCATTAATTGATCAATCGATCAAAAAATGCCGGAGTAACTCAGCGGGTCGGGCAGCATCTCTGGAGAACGTGGACAGGTGACGTTTCGGGTCAGGACCCTTCTTCAGAATGGAGAAGGGTGTTAACTCGAAACGTTGCCTATCCCCCCCCCCCCCCCCCCCCAGCGATACTGCCTGACCCGCAGAGTTACTCCAGCACTGTGGTTTTATATTTGGTAAACCAGCATCTGCAGTTCCTTGTGTCTCCATGTAATTGAATTAACGATACAATCTGATCAGTGTATGTGGGAAGGTACTGCAGGCTCTGGCTTAAACTGAAGATGGACACAAAAAATGTATCTTAAAAATAGCGGAGTCAGGGGATATGGGGAGACACTTTTTCTCACAGAGAGTGGTGAGTCTGTGGAATTCTCTGCCTCAGAGGGCGGTGGAGGCCAGTTCTCTGGATACTTTCAAGAGAGAGCTGGATAGGACTCATAAAGGTAGTGGAGTCAGGGGATATGGGGAGAAGGCAGGAACGGGGTACTGATTGGGGATGATCAGCCGTGATCACATTGAATGGCGGTGCTGCCTCGAAGTGCCGAATGGCCTCTACTCCTGCACCTATTGTCTGTTGTCTATAAAAGCTGGAGTAACTCAGCGGGACAGGCAGTATCTCTGCAGAGAAGGAATGGGTGACGTTTCGCGTCGAGACACTTCTTCAGACTGAGAGTCCGGGGAGAGGGAGACCCAGAGATATGGAAGGGTAAGATGTGAAAACCCTCTCCTCTGTCTCTCAGTCTGAAGAAGGGTCTCGACCCGAAAGGTCACCCATGCCTTCTCTCCAGATATACTGCCTGTCCCCGTACACTAGCACTATCCTACACACACTAGGGACAATTTACAATTTTACTGAAGCCAATTAACCTACAAACCTGCACGTCTTTGGAGTGTGGGAGGAAACCGGAGCACCCGGAGAAAACCCACGCAGGTCACGGGGTCCGTACAGACAGCACCCGTAGTCAGGATCGAACCTGGGTCTCTGTTACCTGTGAGGCAGCAACTCTACCGCTGCCCCAAAATGGGAACGGTTTAGACGGATGTGGGCCAAATGCAGGCAGGTAGGACTAGCCAAGTCCGAACATTTTGGTGGGCATGGACAGGTTGGGCCGAAGGGCCTGTTCAATGATTCACTGATTCAAGGATACTTTGTCGTCCTATCTACCGAGGTACTGTTGGGCCGAAGAGCCTGTTCCCCTGCTGTTCAGTTTCCGTTTAGATTATTGTCACTTGCACCGAGGTACAGTGAAAAGCCTTTGTTGCGTGCTAACCAGCCAGCGGAAAGACAATACACGATTACAATCGAGCCATTCACAGTGTACAGATACAGGATAAGGGAATAAGGTTTAGTGCAATTAAAGCCAGCAAAGTCCGATCAAGGATAGTCCGAGGGTCACCAATGAGGTAGATAGTAGTTCAGCACTGTTCTCTGGTTGTGGTAGGATGGTTCAGTTGCCTGATGATAACAGCTGGGAAGAAACTGTCCCTGAATCTGGAGGCGTGCGTTTTCATATTTCCACACCTTTCAATGCTATGTGTCTGGATAACACTGTCAACCAAGCGGGCTGTGTGTGTGTGTGTGTGGGTTGGACAGAGTGTGGCTTTCACATCTGGATCTTCCATTACCAGGGGCTGGGAAACCGCAGGAACTTGGCAGTCTGCCGGGACCAGTCTGACCATTCGAGCAGAAGAGGGATTACGGAGGTGATGGCTCCCCCGAGGGTTTTGCTGTTCGCTGCAAATGGCCTCTCGGAGCAAACTCCTCCCCACCTCGCCCGTCAAGTGAGAACCTCTGGTGTCCACGTGTGGTCTTACGAGCTGTCTCCACCGTCACATCAGCACTTCCGAGCGTTCAGTTTGGTTTCGTTCATCCTCACATGCACCGGGGTACAGTGAAAAGCCCCTTTGTTGCGGGCTGTCATGTCAGCAGAAATATAATGCGTGATTTGCACAATCCAGCCATTTGCAGTGAACAGACACGTGGTAATGGAATAACGGTGAGTGCAAGGTGAAGCCAGCAAGACAATACATGATTACAATCAAACCGTCCACAGCATACAGGGATACACAGAATAAAGGGAATAATATTTGAGGCAGTTAAGTCTGATTAAAGATAGTCTCAGGTAGATGGTAGCTCAGAACCGCTCTCTAGTTGGTGGTAGGATGGTTCAGTTGCCTGATAACAGCTGGGAAGAAACTGTCTCTGAATCTGGCGGTGTGCGTTTTCACACTTTGAGTTTAGTTTAGTTTAGTTTAGTTTAGTTTAGTTTAGTTTAGTTAGCCTAGTTTATGGTCACATGTACTGTGGTACAGGGAAAAGCTTTTGTTGCGTGCTAACCCAGTCAGCGGAATGACAATACACGATTACAATCGAGCCGTCCACAGTGTACGGATACAGGATAATTGGAATAACGTTTAGTGCGAGGTAAAGTCCAGCAAGTCCGGTTAAAGATGGTCCGAGGGGCCTCCACAGAGGTAGATGGGAGTTCAGGACCGCTCTCGAGTTGGTGGTAGGATGGTTCAGTTGCCTGATAACAGCTGGGAAGAAACTGTCCCTGAATCTGGAGGTGGACAAAAATGCTGGAGAAACTCAGCGGGTGAGGCAGCATCTCCAGATTCAGTGTTTCAGAAGGAACTGCAGATGCTGGAAAAATCGAGTATTTTTGTCTCCCTCCGATTTTTCCAGCATCTGCAGTTCCTTCTCAAACACTGAATCTGGAGATGTGTGTGCGTTTTCGCCCGATGGGAGAGAGGGGAGAAGAGGGAGTGACCTGGGTGCGACTGGTCCTTGATTGTGCTCAGGCACGTGCCGTGAGTAATTACTCAGGGTAGGTACTCAGTCCGCTTTAAAAAAAAATTAAACTGCACACGCGCAGATTGTTCGCTCCGTTAAATAAATAAATAAATAAATAAAGACAGTGACATTTCAATTTGCCCAAGGCTTCCTAGTCCTAGACCCATTGGGGGAACAGTTCCTTTCACAGTGTGTGGAGAGTCTGTGCCAGGGGTAAAGTTGTGGGGAGGGCACGAGTGTTGAGAAGGAGGGTGTCGGGGATACTGCCAGTAACTCACTCACTCACAACTACCGCAGCTCTCCGGGCGCGAAGCCACGCACTGTAGCTGGGGATAGAAGCAGCTCGGGGAGCTACGAGCGGCCACCGGGGCCCGACAGCAGAACTGGCCGCCACTTCAGCGCCATCTGCCGGCCCGCTCACCTTTGGCAGTGCTCTCCGTCGGAACACCTGTCACCTGCCACTCACGACTTTGCTCATGTCAGCGGCTTCCTGCAAATCCTTAAATTCCCACAGCCGAGTAACCTCAATCGCGCTGTCGGATTTTAAGGACATGAGTGAGGCCAGCGAGCGGCAGGAGAGAGGTTTTTAGACAGAGAGCTGCCAGAGGTGAGCGGGGACCGGCAGAAGGAGCTAAGGTGGCGGCTGGTTCCGCTGTCCGGCCCGGCGGCCGCTCACAGCCACCCGAGCTACTTCTCTCCGCACACCCCCCCCCCCCCCCCCCGGCCTCAGAGCGGCGGCATTCCACGCCTCTGTGCAAGGAGCGTCGCAAGTGAATGCTCCCGACCCCTCATTCATAACATTCGTAACCTCCCCGCAACTTTACCCCGGGCCAGACTCCCCAAACGCTGTGAAAGGAGCTCTCCCCCCACCCCCCACACCCCGGGAAATACGGTATTTAAAAACAGAAACACAAAATGTATTTATCACATCATTGGTACACGACAAACCATAGTTGAAAACCCCGCCAAGAAACTTGCGCTGCACATGCGCAGTGCAGCAAAGGCAGAATTTCTGCTGCCTTCAGCCCCGCTTGAAACTGACGGCTTCAGGCAGCGCTGACGGCACATGGGCTGCACAGAGCTTCCCATGTTACAAGCGCTGCAGATGAAAGGCACGGAGAATTCTGCCTACCTAAGAGATCGGTCTCTTACATAGGCATAATTCTCCCATGCCTTTATTATTTAGATTTAGTCAGGGTAGGCAGTGCCTACCTTGCCTACCCCGACGGAACGTGCCTGATTGTGCTGCTGGCCTTGCCGAGGCAGCGTGAGGTGTAGATGGAGTCAATGGAATGGAGGTTGGTTTGTGTGGCTGCGACAAACTTTCAAGGCATTGAGGATTTGCAATTAGTAATGATTAAGGTTCTGCAATTCATTTCCTAAACTCAATTAAAGTTAAAAAATCTATAAATCGTTCGTTACGCTAATAGTGATCATAAAATTGTAAAATAACGCATAAACCCATATGGTTGGCAAATGTTCTTCAGGGAATGTAATCTGGAGTCTTTATGTACTCTGTCCAGTATGTGACTGCAGCTCACAGTATGTGGTTCACTCTTAAGTACCTTCTGAAACGGCCCACCAAGTAATTGGAAGAAGGGTCTTGACCCGAAACGTCGCCTATCTCCTTCGCTCCTTAGACGCTGCTGCACCCGCTGAGTTTCTCCAGCCTTTTGTGTAACCACCAAGTAATTCAATTGTATTTAGACTGGTTTAGTTCAGAGATACAGCGCGGAAACAGGCCCTTCGGCCCACCGAGTCTGTGTCAATCGACAATAGACAATAGGTGCAGGAGTAGGCCATTTGGCCCTTCGAGCCAGCACCGCCATTCAATGTGATCATGGCTGATCATCCCCAATCAGTACCCCGTTCCTGCCTTCTCCCCATATCCCCTGACTCCGCTATCTTTAAGAGCCCTATCTAGCTCTCTCTTGAAAGCATCCAGAGAACCGGCCTCCACCGCCCTCTGAGGCAGAGAATTCCACAGATTCACAACTCTCTGTGAGAAAAGGTGTTTCCTCGTCTCCGTTCTAAATGGCTTACCCCTTATTCTTAAACTGTGGCCCCTGGTTCTGGACTCCCCCAACATCGGGAACATGTTTCCTGCCTCTAGTGTGTCCAAGCCCTTAACAAACTTATATGTTTCAATGAGATCCCCTCCCATCCTTCTAAACTCCCAGGGTGTACAAGCCCAGCCGCTCCATTCTCTCAGCATATGCCAATCCCGCCATCCCAGGAATTAACCTTGTAAACCTACGCTGCACTCCCTCAATAGCAAGAATGTCCTTCCTCAAATTAGGGGACCAGCGATCCCCGCACACTAAAGGGCCCGTCCCACTCGGGCGTCATTAGTGCGTCACGCGGGTGGCGTGCGAATATTTTGGGGCGCTGCGCGCGACTGGGCGCCACTGCCTATGTCACCACGCCTCACCATGAGCGCTTAATGCACGGCATGCCCATATCACATGCGCATCACGACGTGCACCTCGTGCATCGGGACGCGTAAGTGATGTTGCGTAAATGACGCGCAAATGACTCCCAAGTGGGACAGGCCCTTAACACTATCCTACACACACTAGGGACAAATTTGGTTTAAATTTATACCAAAGCCAATTAACCTACAAACCTGCACGTCTTTGGAGCGTGGGAGGAGACCGAAGATCTCGGCGAAAACCCACGCAGGTCACGGGGAGAACGTACAGCCTCAAGTACAGACAAGCGCCCATAGCCGGGATCGAACCCGGGTCTCCGGTGCTGCCACGCTGTAAGGCAGCGACACTACCGCTGTGCCACTGTGGCCGTCTGGTTGTGCTGAAGCCCAACCTATCTTTTGCAACACGGAGGGATTTTTCTGCAGTGTTGGTACGGGGGAGGAATCCCAGGAATAGCTCAGCAAAGCCGCGCAAGGCAATTACCGCTTGTCGTCGATGTTAGCCTTGTCAGTAAAGTGTAAATCCCACGTCTGGACGTGAAAAAAAATTGGTATGAATCCAGGAATGCTTTTTAGCGGAGATGAAATTTGTCCTGTGCAGTCTTTTGTAAACCCCAGAGTGCAAATTACTCTTGTACAAAGTCCTGCGACTTAGATTGATTTTTGATGAACGTCCCTGGCTGAATATGAATTCAGGCCAGCGTTTATGACTTGAGCAAAGAGTAGCTGGGTGGGCCATAGACCACCGGTAACGACATCAACAACGACACACTACAGACTGCTCCATGCACTGCTGGAGTTTAGGGGCTTAGGGAAATAGCCAGGTCCTTCGCCCGACAGACTCAAGTTCATCCTTTCCCCCTCTCCAGAGATGCTGCCCGTCCAACTGAGGTACTCCAGCCTATCTTCTGTGCCTATCTTCGATTTAAACCAGCGTCTGCATTTCTTTCGGGGGTTACACAAAAAGCTGGAGAAACTCAGCGGGTGCAGCAGCATCTAAGGAGCGAAGGAGATAGGCGACGTTTCGGGTCGAGACCCTTCTTCAGACACTCTGCAGTTCTTTCCTTCACTTGTCCATTAGCGATCAGAGCATAATTAGGCCATTCAGCCCATCAAGTCTACTCTGCCATTCAATTATTGAGGGAGTGCAGCGTAGGTTTACAAGGTTAATTCCCGGGATGGCGGGACTGTCATATGCTGAGAGAATGGAGCGGCTGGGCTTGTACACTCTGGAGTTTAGAAGAATGAGAGGGGATCTTATAAGATTGTTAAGAGCTTGGACACGCTAGAGGCAGGAAACATGTTCCCGATGTCGGGGGAGTCCAGAACCAGGGGCCACACAGTTTAAGAATAAGGGTAAGCCATTTAGAACGGAGATGAGGAAACACTGTTTCTCACAGAGAGTGGTGAGTCTGTGGAATTCTCTGCCTAGTAGGGTCGGGTGTAAGATAGTGTTAGTGTGCAGGGATCGCTGGTCGGTGCGGACTCGGTGGGCTGAAGGGCATGTTTCCACGCGGTGTTTCCATGAAGGGCCTGTCCCACTGTACAAGCTAATTCAGGAGTTCTCCCGAGTTTACCCTGATTCCAACTCGGAGAATTACGGCAATGGCCGCTCGTCGGTACTCGGGGCTCTCGTGGACATTTTTCAACACGTTGGAAAATCTTCACGAGTCTTCACGAGCTTAGCGTTACGAGCCGCTAAGAGACGTCCCCGAGCTCCGACGTAGCCCCTACGTACATTCTACGCTCTTACCACGAGTTTGATTTTTTCTTTAAACTCGGGAGAGCACCTGAATTACCTCGTACAGTGGGACAGGCCTTTGAGTCTGGAACTAAAGTCGAGTATCTTAAACAATTAGATAACCTGTGTCGATGACCATATTCAAGCTACTTCTGACCTTCCTTGAAGAAGGGTCTCGACCTGAAACGTCACCTATTCCTTCGCTCCATAGATGCGGTCTCACCCGCTGAGTTCCTCCAGCATTTTGTTAAAGAAGGAACTGCAGATGCTGGAGAATCGAGGGTTACACAAAAAGCTGGAGAAACTCAGCGGGTGCAGCAGCATCTAAGGAGCGAAGGAGATAGGCGACGTTTCGGGTCGAGACCCTTCTTCAGACTGGTCAGGGATCAGGGAAACGAGAGATATAGACGGTGATGTGGAGAGATAAAGAACAATGAATGAAAGATATGCAAAAAAGTATCGATGATAAAGGAAACAGGCCATTGTAAGCTGTTTGTAGTGTGAAAATGAGAAGCTAGTGCGACTTGGGTGGGGGAGAGATGGAGAGGGAAAGAATGCCAGGGCACGAGGGCTGAGGGAGAGGTGGAAAGGGGAGGAGGCAGCCTGGGTTAACAGAATTGAGAAAATTCAATGTTTAAGCCCAGAGGATGCAGACTCCCCAAGCGGAATATGAGGTGTTGTTCCTCCAACTTGCGGTGTTGCTCACTCTGGCCGTGGAGGAGGCCCAGGACCGAGAGGTCGGATACGGAATGGGAGGGGGAGTTGAAGTGCTGAGCCACCGGGAGGTCGGGTTGGTTATTGCGGACCGAGCGGAGGTGTTGGGCGAAACGATCGCCCAGCCTCCGCTTGGTCTCACCGATGTAGATCAGCTGGCATCTGGAGCAACGGATGCAGTAGATGAGGTTGGAGGAGGTGCAGGTGAACCTCTGTCAGACTTGGAAGGGCTGCTTGGGTCCCTGAAAGGAGTGGATGGGGGAGGTGAAGGAACAAGTGTAGCATCTCTTGCGGTTGCAAGGGAAAGTGCCCGGGGAAGGGGTGGAGCGGGAGGGAAGGGAAGAATTGACAAGGGAGTTGCGGAGGGAGCGGTCTTTGCGGAAGGCAGACGGGGGGGAGATGGGAAGATGTGGCGAGTGGAGGGGTCACGTTGGAGGCGGCAAAACTGGCGGAGGACTATCTGTTGTATGCGCCGGCTGGTGGGGTGAAAGGTGAGGACCAGGGGGACTCTGCCCTTGTTGTGAGTGGGGGAATGGGGAGAGAGGGCAGTGTTGCGGGGTATGGAGGGAAAATCCTCCAGCATTTTGTCTGCCTTCCTTTATAACTAAACTGGCTTTGCCGTTGTGCCCAAAGAGCAGCGACACTTCCAATGTCTTCACATCCTTTCTTCTGTACGATTATCTCCGAGATTTATATGACAGAAGTCAAGCGATTGAAGTCTGTAGGAAATCGATGCAGTGGGACCTGTTTAGAATTGTCCCATGGACCAGCCAGCATGGGTAATGATGGGCCAAATGGCTCCATTCCATGCAATTAACTCCGATTGCATTGAGGACACAATCTGCTGTGAATATTAAGTGCGTCTATGCCTTGATGAGCGAAGAATTTGCACGCCCGTAAAGTTAAAAAAAAATCGCCATGCTCGGGAATTAAAGAGTACGCCATTAACTGATTAAGTTGCATTGAGGCAGAATACGGTTGGGCATGTTGCAGACGGACGGGCGATAATTAGCTGAAGAACTGGAACATCGACAGGCAGTTGCGGAACGTGAAATGTTGAAGGCAGGCGTGGAATAAATTAAAGATCGACACAAAAAAGTTGGAGTCGCTCAGCGGGACGGGCAGCACCTCTGGAGAGAAGGAATGGGTGACGTTTCCGCTCGAGACCCTTCTTCAGACTGATTACGAAGTAAAAATCGAAAGAACTCCTGCTTGTTTTAAAAAAAAGTGTTATTTTGATTTACCCATGAAACAGAGAAACATAGAAACATAGAAAATAGTTGAGGGAGATGTCCATTCAGCCCTTCGGGCCAGCACAGCCATTCAATATGATCATGGATGATCATCCAAAATCAGTACCCCGTTCCTATTTTCTCCCCATATCCCTTGATTCCTTTAGCCCGAAGAGCTAAATCTAACTCTCTCTTGAATCCATCCAGTGAATCGGCCTCCACTGCCTTCTGTGGCAGAGAATTCCACAGATTCACAACTCTCTGGGTGAAAAAGTTTTTCCTCATCTCAGTCCTAAATTGTCCCACCCCTTATTCTTAAACTGTGACCCCTGGTTCTGGACTCCCCCAACATCGGGAACATTCTTCATGCATCTAGCCTGCCCAATCCCTTAAGAATTTTATATGTTTCTGAAGATCCCCTATCATCCTTTTAAATTCCAGTGAATTTAAGCCCAGTCGACCCATTCTTTCATCAGACGTCAGTCCCACCATCACGGGAATTAACCTGGTGAACCTACGCTGCACTCCCTCAATGGCAAGAATGTCCTTCCTCAAATTAGCAGACCAAAACTGCACACAATGCTCCAGGTGTGGTCTCACCGGAGTCACTGTGCAACTGCAGTAGAACCCCCCTTGCTCCTACACTCAAATCCTCTCGCAGTGAAGGTCAACATGCCATTAGCTTTCTTCACTCTCTGATGTACCCGCGTGCTTACTTTCAGTGACTGATGTTCTGAACTAGGAGCATTGAAAGTGATTAATAGGCAATGTGATTAACTTGCTGTTGGACTTTTGTTTTAATGGTTTTGTGTGTTTAATGAAATATATTCAATCTGTGCTCAGATGTAACAGCTCCCATCCACTGCCTCCCTCTCAATCCCTTCTAACGACGTTGGTGGCTTTGACACCACAGCCAGTGAGCTTTTGCTACGATGCCGTTATTGTAAGATCATAAGTGATAGGAGCAGAATTAGGCCATTCGGCCCATCAAGTCAACTCTGCCATTCAATCGTGGCTGATCGATCTCTCCCTCCTAATCCCATTCTCCTGCCTTCTCCCCGTAACCCTTGACACCCGTACTAATCAAGAATCTATCTATATCTGCCTATAAAGATAGTTACTCCACACCTGGAGTATTGTGTGCAATTTTGGTCCCCTGATTAGAGGGAGCTGGCTCGAAGGGCCGAATGGCCTACTCCTGCACCTATTGTCTATTGTCTATTAAGAATCTATCTATCTATATCTATCACTAACGACCTCCACAGCCTTCTGTGGCAATGAATTCCACAGATTCACCACCCTCTGGCTAAAGAAATTTTTCCTCATCTCCTTCCTAAAGGAACGTCCTTTAATTCTGAGGCTGTGCCCTCTCGTCCTAGACTCTCCCACTAATGGAAACATCCTCCCCACATCCACTCTATCTAAGTCTTAGGTCGCCTAATTATAGGAAGGATGTCAACAAAATAGAGAGAGTACAGAGGAGATTTACCAGAATGTTGCCTGGGTTCAAGCAACTAAGTTACAGAGAAAGGTTGAACAAGTTAGGTATTTATTCTTTGGAGCGCACAAGGTTAAGGGGGGACTTGATTGAGGTCTTTAAAATGATGAAAGGGATAGACAGAGTTGACGTGGATAAGCTTTTCCCATTGAGGGTAGGGAAGATTCAAACAAGAGGGCATGACATGAGAATTAAGGGACAGAAGCTTAGGGGTAACATGAGGGGGAACTTCTTTACTCAGAGAGTGGTGGCTGAGTGGAATGATCTTCCTGCAGAAGTGGTGGAGGCAGGATCGATTTTGACATTTAAAAGTAAAGTGGATAGGTATATGGAAAAGGAAGGGAATGGAGGGGTATGGTCTGAGTGCAGGTAGATGGGACTAGGGGAAAATAAATGGTCGGCACGGACTGGAAGGGCCGAGAAGGCCTGTTTCCGTACTGTAATGGCTATATGGTTATATGGTTATACTGTACGTTTCAATTAGGTCCCCCATCATTCTTCTAAACTCCAGCGAGTGCAGGCCCAGTGCCTCTCTAAGATGTTGGCGAGGCCACATTTAGAGTATTGTGTTCAGATCTGGGCACCGTGTTATAGGAAAGATGTTGTCAAGCTGGAAAGGGTTTAGAGTAGATTTATGAGGATGTTGCCAGGACCCGAGGGTCTGAAGATAGACACAAAAAACATAGAAACATAGAAATTAGGTGCAGGAGTAGGCCATTCGGCCCTTCGAGCCTGCACCGCCATTCAATATGATCATGGCTGATCATCCAACTCAGTATCCCGTACCTGCCTTCTCTCCATACCCTCTGATCCCCTTAGCCACAAGGGCCACATCTAACTCCCTCTTAAATATAGCCAATGAACAGGCCTCAACTACCCTCTGTGGCAGAGAGTTCCAGAGACCCACCACTCTCTGTGTGAAAAAAGTCCTTCTCATCTCGGTCCTAAAGGATTTCCCCCTTATCCTTAAGGTGTGACCCCTTGTCCTGGACCTCCCCAATACCGGGAACAATCTTCCTGCATCTAGCCCGTCCAACCCCTTAAGAATTTTGTAAGTTTCTATAAGATCCCCTCTCAATCTCCTAAATTCTAGAGAATATAAACCGAGTCTATCCAGTCTTTCTTCATAAGACAGTCCTGACATCCCAGGGATCAGTCTGGTGAACCTTCTCTGCACTCCCTCTATGGCAATAATGTCCTTCCTCAGATTTGGAGACCAGAACTGCACGCAATACTCCAGGTGTGGCCTCACCAAGACCCTGTACAACTGAAGTAGAACCTCCCTGCTCCTATACTCAAATCCTTTTGCTATGAAAGCTAACATACCATTCGCTTTCTTCACTGCCTGCTGCACCTGCATGCCTACTTTCAATGACTGGTGTACCATGACACCCAGGTCGCGCTGCATCTCCCCTTTTCCTAATCGGCCTCCATTTAGATAATAGTCTGTTTTCCTATTTTTGCCACCAAAGTGGAGAACCTCACATTTATCCACATTATACTGCAGTAACTGGAGTAACTCAGCGGACAAGGCAGCATCTCTGGTGAGAAGGAATGGGTGACGTTTTGGGTCGAAGCCCTTCTTCAGTCTCAATCTGAAGCATCACCTATCCCTTCTCTCCAGAGATGCTGCTGAGTTGGGTCCCGCTGAGTTATTCCAGCTTTTTTGTGTCTGTCTACAGTTTAAACCAGCATCATCCCACACTAGAGGGTGTGAGCTATAGGGAAAGGTTGAGTAGGCTGGGACTTGGAGCGCAGGAAGATGAGAGGTGATCTTATTGAGGTGTATACAATCATGGGAGGAATAGATCGGGTAGACGCACAGAGTCCCTTGCCCAGAGTAGGGGAATCGAGGACTAGTGGGCATAGGTTCAAGGTGAAGGGGAAAAGATTTGATAGGAATCTGAGGGGTAACTTTTTCACACAAAGGGTGGTGGGTGTATGGAATGAGCTGCCAGAGGAGGTAGTTGAGGCTGGGACTATCCCATCGTTTAAGATTAGAACAGTTAGACAGGTACATGGATAGGACAGGTTTGGAGGGATATGGACCAAATGCTGGGACTAGAGTAGCTGGGACATGTTGGCCGGTGTGGGCAAGTTAGTCCGAAGGGCCTGTTTCCATAATGTGTCGGTCTTTAACTCGATGACACTATAACTCCATGGCTCACTCAAGCATCTTTCCCACCTCACCTTAAACCTATGTAAACCTATGTTTTACAATCCCTGACCCTGTGGAAAAGATTGTGGCACTTCACCAGGGGCCATTGCCCCAGAATGAAAGCACATGCCTTTAGAAAGGAGTTGAGGAGTAATTTCTTAATTCAGAAACTGGTGAATCTGTGGAATTCATTGCCACAGAAGGCTGTGGAGAGTTTTGTTTAGCTTAGGTGGACAAAAATGCTGGAGAAACTCAGCGGGTGAGGCAGCATCTATGGAGCGAAGGAACAGGTGACGTTTCGGGTTGAGACCCTTCTTCAGACTGATGTGGGGGGTGGGGGGGGCGGGAAGAAGAAAGGAAGAGGCGGAGACAGTGGGCTGTGGGAGAGCTGGGAAGGGGAGGGGAAGGAGGGAGAAAGCAGGGACTACCTGAAATTGGAGAAGTCAATGTTCACACCGCTGGGGTGTAAACTATAACCATATAACCATATAACAATTACAGCACGGAAACAGGCCCTCTCGGGCCTTCCAGTCCGTGCCGGCCATTTATTTTCCCCTAGTCACATCTACCTGCACTCAGACCATACCCCTCCATTCCCTTCCCGTCCATATACCTATCCACTTTACTTTTAAATGTTAAAATCGATCCTGCCTCCACCACTTCTGCTGGAAGATCATTCCACACAGCCACCACTCTCGGAGTAAAGAAGTTCCCCCTCATGTTACCCCTAAACTTCTGTCCCTTAATTCTCATGTCATGCCCTCTTGTTTGAATCTTCCCTACCCTCAATGGGAAAAGCTTATCCACGTCAACTCTGTCTATCCCTCTCATCATTTTAAAGACCTCAATCAAGTCCCCCCTTAACCTCCTGCGCTCCAAACTACCCAAGCGAAATATGAGGTGCTGCTCCTCCAATTTGCGGTGGAACTCACTCTGGCCGTGGAGGAGGCCCAGGACAGAAACCTTTATACCTCGTATACCTTTAGAAAGGAGGCGAGGAGGAATTTCTTCAGTCAGAGTCTGATGATTCTGTGGAATTTATTGCCACAGAATGCGGTGGAGATTTTTGATCAGTAAGGTGTCAGGGGTTATGGGGAGATGGCGGGAGAATGGGGTTGAGGGAGAGATAGATCAGCCATGATTGAATCGCGTAGCAGACTTGATGGGCCGAATGGCCTAATTCTGCTCCTAAACCCTTGAACATATAGTCATAGAGTTATACGGCTCTGAAACAGGCCCTTCGGCCAATATGTCCATGACAGCCCTTCAAGCTAGGCCCATTTGACCCATATCCCTTGTCTATTTGCTTATCTTAAATTAATTTATTCTATGTATCTTTTCATATCTCTCGATTCCCTCCCCCCCCGACTCTCTGTCTGAGGAAGGGTCTCGAAACTGAAACGTCATCTATTCCTTTTCTCCAGAGATGCTGTCTGAGCCGCTGAGTTACTCTGGCTTTTTGTGCCGATCTTCCCCCTCATCCTCTATATATTGCCACAGTGGAACAGCGGTAGAATGGCCGCTTCACAGCGGCAGAGACCCGGGGTCACTCCTGACTGTCGGTGCTGTCTGTACGGAGTTTGTACGTTCTCCCCGTGACCGTGTGGGTTTCCTCCGGGACATCTGGTTTCCCGCGACACTTCAAAGACATGCGTGTTCGTAGGTAAATTGGCTCCTGTAAACCGTCCCGAGTGCGTAGGATAGAACCAGTGCGCGGGGTGAAGGCTGGTTGGCGCAGGCTCGATGGGCCGAAGGGCCTGTTTCCATGCTATATCTCTAAAACCAGAAGATGGCAAGGTTTGTGAACACAACTGGTTTAAGTTTCAGATCTTCAGGTGTCATGGGCCTGTCCCACTTAGGCGACTTTTTAGGAGACTGCAGGAGACTATGCGGTCGCCACTTGGTCGCGGGTGGTTGCCGGGGAGACACCTCCGTGGTCGCGAGGAGTTCCCGCGTTCTGGGAACGAGTCGCGGCATCGTTATGGTTCCGTGAATTTTTCGACATGTTGAAAAATTAGCGGCAACCAGCATGAAGCCGCCATGGAGAGTAGCGAGAATCTTTGTGCCGTAGGTGGGTCGCCAGGAGGTCCCAGTGGGTCCCCAGGAGGTCGTAGGCTCTCGGGAGTTCTCGTAGGTTGTAGCCGGTGCTGACCGGTGAATTTCATTGGCTCAGTGGGGGAAAAAAAAACGTAAGCAGTTTTTTTCAGAACCAAGGATAACCGACCGGTAACGTTAAATGTCCGCCGCGCTTCACTGCTCCACCGTGCCGCCATTGTGTATGAATCTGCTTCCTTCGGAGCCCAGCAGAAAGGATATGTCGCTGCCTCACGGCGCCAGAGACCCGGGTTCGATCCTGACTACGGGTGCTGTCCATACGGAGTTCGCACGTTCTCCCCCCGTGGGTTTTCCCCGGGCGCTCCGGTTTCCTCCCACACTCCAAAGACGTGCAGGTCTTTACGTGAATTTCGCTTCAGTTAAAAGTGCCCCCGGTGTGTGCGGGATAGCGCTAGTGCGCGGGAATCGCCGGTCGGCACGGACTCGGTGGGCCGAAGGGCCTGTTTTCAACGCTGCACCTCTAAACTAAACTAAACTGGACATGGAGGAGGGAGGCCGCTCAGTATAAACTTCTGATGTATCCAGTGCATTCATTTCACAGAGTTCTCTGCGTTATGCACATGAGAAACAACACTACATGGTAATGGGTAGTCAGATAACAGCCAGGGACAATTTAACAAAGTCACGCGGTCGCTGCTTAAACAAAGAGCAAACTGCGTTCCCATCAGGTCCGAAAATAACTGCATACATATGAGTTCATTACATTTAAATTTATGCAGGTCTTCCAAAGGATAGATGTTGCCACTAGTGGGAAAAGCACAGAACAACCCCCTAAAAACCACAGTAAATCCGTTCATTGATTCTAGTTCATTGTCTCGTGTACCGGGGTCACAGTGAAAAACGTTTGTTGCGTGCTAACCAGCCGGCGGAAAAACAATACGTTATTACAATCGAGCCGTCCACAGTGTACAGATACATGATAAGGGAATAATGTTTCGTGCAAGGTAAAGCCAGCAAAGTCCGATCAAGGATAGTCCGAGGGTCACCAATGAGGTAGATAGTAGTTCAGGACCGCTCTCTGGTTGTGGTAGGATGGTTCAGTTGCCCGATAACAGCTGGGAAGAAACTGACCCTGAATCTGGAGGTGTGTGTGCGCGTTTTCACACTTCTGTACCTCTTGCCCGATGGGAGAGGGGGGAAGAGGGAGTGGCCGGGGTGCGACTGGTCCTTGATGGTGCTGCTGGCCTTGCCGAGGCAGCGTGAGGTGTAGATGGAGTCAGTCGATGGAAGGGAGGTTGGTTTGTGCGACGGTCTGGGCTGCGTCCACAATTCTCTGCAATTTCTTCCAATCTTGGGTGGAATCTTCTATTTTTTTTTAGGTCAGTTTAGTTTTGAGAAACAGTGCGGAAACAGGACCTTCGGCCCATCGAGTCCACGCAGACCAGCAAATACCTACACGGCAGGGACAATTTTACATCCATACTGAAGCCAATTAACCTACAAACCTGCACGTCTTTGGAGTGTGGAAGGAAACCGGAGAAAACCCACGCAGGTCACGGGGAGAACGTACAAACTCCGTACAGACAGCACCCGCAGTCAGGATCGAACCCGGGTCTCTGGCGCTGTGAGGCAGTGACTCTTCCAGTTGAGCCATTGTGTTACCTGTACTGTAACAGTCTCAAGAGTAAGGTACATGGTACATGGTACATGGATAGGACAGGTTTGGAGGTATATGGACCAAACGCAGGCAGGTGGGACGTGGGACAGGTGGGACATGTTGGCCAGTGTGGGCACGTTGGGCCTGTTTCCACGTTGTTTCATTCTTTCATTATAAAGGAGCCTGGACCATAACACGCAAAAACGGCCTATAAAAGCAGGAAGATAGGAACTGCAGATCTTGGAGGTGTGCGTTTTCACACCAGTTCACCTCTGCACAGTAGAGAGCTTGCTAACCGGTTGCATTGTGGCTTGGTTCGGCAACTTGAGCACTGAGGAGCGGAAAAGACTACAAAAAGTAGTAAACACTGCTCAGTCCATCTTCGGCTCTGACCTTCCTTCCATCGAGGGGATCTATCGCAGTCGCTGCCTCAAAAAGTCTGGCAGCATCATCACGGACCCACACCACCCTGGCCACACACTCATCTCCCTGCTACCTTCAGGTAGAAGGTACAGGAGCCTGAAGACTGCAACGACCAGTTTCAGGAATAGCTACTTCCCCACAGCCATCAGGCTATTAAACTTGGCTCGGACAAAACTCTGAACATTAATAACCCATTATCTGTTTATTTGCAATTTATCAGTTTATTTATTCATGTGTGTATATATTTATATAATGGTATATGGACACACTGATCTGTTTTGTAGTCAATGCCTACAATGTTCTAGGGTTACACAAAAAGCTGGAGAAACTCAGCGGGTGCAGCAGCATCCAAGGAGCGAAGGAGATAGGCGACGTTTCGGGTCGAGACCCTTCTTCAGACTGGTCAGGGATCAGGGAAACGAGAGATATAGACGGTGATGTGGAGATATAAAGAACAATGAATGAAAGATATGCAAAAAAGTATCGATGATAAAGGAAACAGGCCATTGGAAGCTGTTTGTGGGGTGAAAATGAGAAGCTAGTGCGACTTGGGTGGGGGAGAGATAGAGAGAGAAGGAATGCCAGGGCCCGAGGGCTGAGGGAGAGGTGGGAAGGGGAGGAGGCAGCCAGGGTGAACAGAATTGAGAAAATTCAATGTTTAAGCCCAGAGGATGCAGACTCCCCAAGCGGAATATGAGGTGCTGTTCCTCCAACTTGCGGTGTTGCTCACTCTGGCCGTGGAGGAGGCCCAGGACCGAGAGGTCGGATACGGAATGGGAGGGGGAGTTGAAGTGCTGAGCCACCGGGAGGTCGGGTTGGTTATTGCGGACCCTACTATGTTCTGTTGTGCTGAAGCAAAGCAAGAATTTCATTGTCCTATCAGGGACTCAAATGACAATAAACTCTCTTGAATCTTTGAATCTTCATTAGTTTTATTTTTATTTTTATACTTTTAGAGATGCAGCTCAGAAATAGGCCCTTCGGCCCATCGAGTCCGCGCAAACCAGCGAGCCCCGCTTATTAAGGCTATCCTACACCCGCTGGGGACAATTTTTACATTTACCGAGCTAATTAACCGAAGGGTCTCGACCCGAAACGTCGCTTATCTCCTTCGCTCCTTAGATGCTGCTGCACCCGCTGAGTTTCTCCAGCTTTTTGTGTAACCCCCTAATTAACCTACAAACCTTTGGAGCGCGGGAGGAAACCGAAGATCTCGGAGAAAACCCGTGCAAGTCACGGGGAGAACGTACAAACTCCGTGCAGGCAGTGCCCGTGGTCGGGATCGAACCCGGGTCTCCGGCGCGGTGAGGCTGCAAATCTCCCGCTGCCGCCACTGTGCTGTCCGATGTAGAGCAGATCGTTGTTGGCTGGGAGAAGATGACAACAGAGCAAATGAGAGATAAAATGTAGTCGGAGGCAGTAGGACTTTGTCCAGTTTTCACGCCTTACACTTCCTTATCTCCGTATCTCCCTCTCCCCTGACATCAGCCTGAAGAAGGGTCTCGACCCGAAACGTCACCCATTCCTTCTCTCCAGAGACGCTGCCTGTCCCGCTGAGTTACTCCAGCATTTTGTGTCTATCTTCAGCCAGCAAGAAGGTTTCCCAATACATCCGCATTATGTAATCAGTAATGTCTGCATCCCATGCCCTGCTGAAGAGTTCAAAGTAGTTTAATTACAACCCACTCTCTCTCTCCCCCCCCCCCCCCCCCCCCCCCCACCCATCCACTCCAATTTTTGGTGGCGCAGTGGTAGAGTTGCTGCCTCACAGCGCCAGAGACCCGGGTTCAATCCCGACTACGGGTGCTGTCTGTGCGGAGTTTGCACGTTCTCCCCGTGACCCGCGTGGGTTTTCTCCGAGACCTCTGGTTTCCTCCCGTGCTCCAAAGACGTGCAGGTTTGTAGGAAGAAGGGTCTCGACCCGAAACGTCGCCTATCTCCTTCGCTCATTAGATGCTGCTGCACCCGCTGAGTTTCTCCAGCTTTTTGTGTAACCCCCTAATAATTGTCCCTAGTGTGTGTAGGATAGCATAATGGGCCTCTCCCACTTGGCGATTTCTTAGGCAACTGCCGGCGACTGTCGTAGTCGGAGCAGGACGCCGAAGAAAACGTTACCCTGGCGACAACCTACGACAGGAGAAGTCAAGCTACACTAATTGGCGCCGAATATTTTTCAACATGTCGAAAATTTAGCGGCGACCAGACAGACGCTACGACTTTTTGCGCGACTGAGGAGACGACTCCCCCGGCAATCACCTAAGTGGGACAGGCCCATTAGTGTGTGGGGATCGCTGGTCAGCGTGGAGTCAGTGGGCCGAACGGCCTGTCTCCACACTCCGACAGAGCCCTTTGCCTGAAGAAGGGCCTCGACCCGAAACGTCACCCGTTCCTTCTCTCCAGAGATGCTGCCGCCTGTCGCGCTGAGTCACTCGGGGCTTTTTTGTGTCTATCTCCGGTTTAAAACGGCATCTGCAGTTCCTTTGTGGGAAATTCCTGAACTTGAACAAATCCTGCCCAATTATGCAGAATTTCTTTTAATTATAGATCTGGTTACATCCTGTCATGAACATTAAAATTGCGGTGGAGTCATTAATCTTTCTAAATGAATTCACCCATGGCCAATAGCAATGTATTGTCTTAAAGCATTTACAGGGATCATATACTTCATACATTTCCATTATGCAGCAATTACACAGGAGATTATCGCAAGTGGCGCTAAGGCAAATGCAAGGCAAGAACCAAGTGCGGGGAATATCATTTCTTGATTCCCTTTCCTGGTTAAGAATAAAGGGGTAGGCCGTCACAGAGATGAGGAAACACTTTTTCACCCAGAGGGTTGTGAGTCTGTGGAATTATCTGCCTCAGAAGGCAGTGGAGGCCAATTCTCTGGATGCTTTCAAGAGAGAGAAATAGAGCTCTTAAAGATAGAGGAGTCAGGGGAAATGGGGAGAAGGCAGGAATGGGGCACTGATTGGGGATGATCAGCCATGATGACAGTGAATGGTGGTACTGGCTCGAAGGGCCGAATGGCCTACTCCTGCACCTATTGTCTATTGTCATAACTATTATAAAGTGTCAATTTCCCAATCTTCACACAGCGGTGCTGAACTACTATCTACCTCATTTGTGACCCTCGGACTTTCCTTGATTGGACTTTGCTGGCTTTAGTTTAGTTTAGTATTAGTTTAGAGGTACAGCACGGAAACAGGCCCTTCGGCCCACCGAGTCCGCGCCGACCAGCGACCCCCGCAGACTAACACTATCCTACTTCTTCTTTCGTGTGGCGTGCACATCCCAAAGTTGTAGGACAACTTGTTCGATTTGATCTTCCGTTTGAGCACGTCGAGTTGATTGCATTAGTCGAAACAGGCCGGACCACATGAAGGTTGCAATCTTCCGCCCCACACTATCCTACGCCCACTAGGGACAAATTTCAATTTACACCATGTAACCATATAACAAATTACAGCACGGAACCAGGCCTTCTCGGCCCTTCCAGTACGTGCCGACCATTTATTTTCCCCTAGTCCCATGTACCTGCACTCAGACCATACCCCTCCATTCCCTTCCCGTCCATATGCCTATCCACTTTACTTTTAAATGTTAAAATTGATCCTGCCTCCTCCGCTTCTGCTGGAAGATCATTCCACACAGCCACCACTCTCTGAGTAAAGAAGTTCCCCCTCATGTTACCCCTAAACTTCTGTCCCTTAATTCTCATGTCATGCCCTCTTGTTTGAATCTTCCCTACCCTCAATGGGAAAAGCTTATCCACGTCAACTCTGTCTATCCCTTTCATCATTTTAAAGACCTCAATCAAGTCCCCCCCTTAACCTTCTGCGCTCCAAAGAATAAAGACCTAACTTGTTCAACCTTTCTCTGTAACTTAGTTGCTGGAACCCAGGCAACATTCCAGTAAATCTCCTCTGTACTCTCTCGATTTTGTTGACATCCTTCCTATAATTAGGCGACCAAAATTTACACCAAGCCAATTAACCTACAAACCTGCACGTCTTTGGAGTGTGGGACAAACTCCGTACAGACAAGCGCCCGTAGTTGGGATCGAACTCAGGTCTCTTTTTTTTTACAGCATTTTGTGTCGAGCTTCGATTAAAACCAGCATCTGCAGTTCTTTCATAGAAACATAGAAACATAGAAAAATACGTGCAGGAGTAGGCCATTCGGCCCTTCGAGCCTACACCGCCATTCAATATGATCATGGCTGATCATCCAACTCAGTATCCCGTACCTGCCTTCTCTCCATACCCTCTGATCACTTTAGCCACAAGAGCCACATCTAACGCCCTCTTAAATATAGCTAATGAACTGGCCTCAACTACCTTCTGTGGCAGAGAATTCCAGAGACTCACCACTCTCTGTGTAAAGAATGTTTTCCTCATCTCGGTGCTAAAGGAATTCCCCCTTATCCTTAGATATCCCCCTTTCCTACACTTTCTGCCCATCGAGGCCTCACCGACCATCGACCACCGGTTCACACTAGTTCAATGTTATCCCATTTTCTCATCCATTCCCTACATACTAGAGGGTGATTTATAGAGGCCAATTAACCTATAAACCCGCACGTCTTTGGGATGTGGGAGGAAACAGGAGCTCCCGGAGAAACCCCCCGCGTTCACAGGGAAAACGTACAAACTCCACACGGACAGACAGCATCTGAAGATAGACAGAAAATGCTGGAGTAACTCAGCGGGTCAGGCACGATCTGTGGAGAAAATGGATTGGTCAAAATGTCACCTTTCCATGTTCTCCAGAGATGCTGCCTGACTCACTAAGTTACTCCAGCATTTTGTGTCGATCTTTATAAACAAGCATCTGCAGTTCCTTTTTGATTTTCGATTTCGGATATACATCGGGGGAACACGCTCTATGTATCATCGAGTCCAAGCCAACCAGCAACCGCCCATACACCAGGGACAATTTACAATTTGTAAATGAACAGTTAACATACAAACCTGTACGTCTTTAGAGTGTGACTTTAGAGAGGAAACGAGCACCAGAATCTCTAAAGGGCCTGTCCCACCAGCATGCAACTCCATGCGATGGGCACGACCTAACGTGGTCGCTTGAGCCGTCCGGCGTCGCGGGGCCCGTCCCGCTTCGATCGCCGGAATTGTGCGGAGTTCGTCCCGACATCGCGCGAGGCTCCGAAAAACTGACTGTGTTAAAAAATTCCGCGCGGCAACGGCTTGTCGGCTCGCAGTCGCCTCGACGCATTACACACCGCCTCGACGTCGTGCCTCCATGAACCTATCTGTAGGTGCCTCCGTGACCCTCTCTGTGTGTGGCTCCGTGGCCCTCTGTGTGTGTGTGTGCCTCTGTACCCCTCTCTGTGTGCCCCTCTCTGTCCTGGCGAACTTACCTTTAAGTCTTCGCTCCAAGTTCGCCTCACTTTGCGCCGCGTTGCGCCACTCACCCGACCTCCGCGCGGCCCTCGCTGCTGCCGGTTTGGTCGCGCTTGCCGCATGCAGGCGCATGCTGGTGGGAACGGCCCTGTACAGGGGATCACCCGACCTCCGCACGGCCCCCGCTTCTAGTTCGATCGCGCTCATCGCATGGAGTCGGATGCTGGTGGGACAGGCCCTTAACTTTCACCACAACCCTAAACTCTTTAATTTAGTTTAGTTTAGTTTACAGATACAGCACGGAAACAGGCCCTTCGGCCCATCGAGCACGGACCAGCGATCCCCGCACACTAAAGGGCCTGTCCCACTTGGACGACCTAATCCACGAGTTTAGACGACCCTAGACGAGTTGAAAAAAATGTCAAGGTCGTGTTGACTCGCCGAAGTAAAAGACCTCCTCCGTCCATGACTACGACCTTCTACGACTATGTCTACGACCTCCTATGACCCCCTCGACCTCAGTCTTCCACACCTAAGACCTACGACTTCTACTAAGAGTGGAAAATTGTGACATGATAAAATTATGTTGCGTTTGCATTTTTGTTCTCGGGCCAGTCACCGACCTCCGACTACCTACAACTATGTACGACTATCTACGACTATCTACGACTATCTACGACTATCTACGACTATCTACGACTATCTACGACCTACCTACGAGGGAAAAGTATCCATTTTCTCCACGCCGACCTTTTTTTTACTCATGGACATTTTTTATCAGGCTGGAAAAAACCGCCGCGACCTACTTGAGGCCTAGAGTTCACGGAGACCACTCAGGAGCGCGAGGAAGAGTCACGAAGACCTCCTACGACCTCGCGGCGACCATGCCGCGAGTATGAGTCGAGGGCAAACTCGGCTCGTGAAAGTGGGACAGGGCCTTAACACTATCCTACTCACATTAGGGACTATTTTGCATTTATACCAATCCAAGCAACCTGCCAACCTGCGCGTCTTTGGAGTGCGGGAGGGAACCGAAGATCTCGGAGAAAACCCGCGCAGGTGATGGGGAGAGCGTGCAAACTCCGTACAGACAGCGCCCGTAGTCGGGATCGAACCCGGGTCTCTGGCGCCGTGAGGCAGCGACTCTACCGCTGCGCCGCACTGGCCGCAGCTTAATACACCCTGTGAACCAACATGCTAAAAGCTTAACGGGAAACTGCAAATTTACCCAAGCGCGGTAATTGTTGGCGGGCTGCTACTGAAATAAAACTAAAGGCCCAACCTGCTTCACGTTGGGGTCTAATCTTGCTACTGCTTGAGCCCTGCTTGAAAGTACTGTGCTAAAATATCGAAGGCACTCTGTAAATATTTCCACAAGCTGTCGGTTCTTGTCTGCTGGTGTTTAATTCATTCACTGAGTCCAAGGCTTATTGCTCATTCAATGCCTAATGAGAGTGGTTAGTTCAGTTCAGTTCATTGTCACGTGTACCGAGGTACAGTGAAAAGCTTTTTGTTGCGTGCTAACCAGTCAGCGGAAAGACAATACATGATTACAACCGAGCCGTCCACAGTGTACAGATAAAGGGAATAATTTGAATAACGTTTAATGCAAGGTAAAGCACGTAAAGTCCGATCAAAGATAGTCCGAGGGTCTTCGATGAGGTAGATCGTAGTTCAGGACTACTTCGGAGATCGGTAGATTAGTGCGGGTGTCAGGGGTTATGGGGAGAAGGCAGGAGAATGGGGTTAGGAGGGAGAGATAGAGATATTGCCATAGAGGGAGTGCAGAGAAGGTTCACCAGACTGATTCCTGGGATGTCAGGACTGTCTTATGAAGAAAGACTGGATAGACTCGGTTTATACGCTCTAGAATTTAGGAGATTGAGAGGGGATCTTATAGAAACGTACAAAATTCTTAAGGGGTTGGACAGGCTAGATGCAGGAAGATTGTTCCCGATGTTGGGGAGGTCCAGGACAAGGGGTCACAGCTTAAGGATAAGGGGGAAATCCTTTAGGACTGAGATGAGAAGGACTTTTTTCACACAGAGAGTGGTGGGTCTCTGGAACTCTCTGCCACGGAGGGTAGTTGAGGCCAGTTCATTGGCTATATTTAAGAGGGATTTCGATGTGGCCCTTGTGGCTAAGGGGATCAGAGGGTATGGAGAGAAGGCAGGAACGGGATACTGAGTTGGATGATCAGCCATGATCATATTGAATGGCGGTGCAGGCTCGTAGGGCCGAATGGCCTACTCCTGCACCTAAATTCTATGTTTCTATGTTTCTATGAGATAGATGAGTAGATGATGGGCCGAATGGCCTTATTCTGTAATTCTGCTCCTCTCCCTTAGACCTAATGACATTATGTCCGCTCTCTGGTTGTGGTAGGATGATTCAGTTGCCTGATAACAGCTGGGAAGAAACAGTCCCTGAATCTGGAGGTGTGCGTTTTCACACTTCTGTACCTCTTGCCCGATGGGAGAGGGGGAGAAGAGGGAGTGGCAACTCCTAACCCCATTCTCCTGTCTTCTCCCTGTATCCTCTGACACCCGGAGGAATCGAGGCGGAAGTGGCGGAAGTGGTGGTACTGCGGTGGGGGTGAGGGGGGTGGGGGGGGGGGGGGGGGGTGGGGGGAGAAGAAACAAGACTGCATGGTGCACATAGAAACTATAAACGTGTTGAGATTATACAGTACCAGTGATTTCCTGGCAGCTTGCAGGAAGGAACTGCGGATGCTGGTTTGAAACCGAAGATAGACTCCACAAGCTGGAACAACTCAGTGGGACAGGCAGCCTTCTGTACCTTCTGAACCTTCTGAATGCTGTAGTCGGCAGAGAAGTACTCTGCATATCGCCAACTTGGACAATTTCTACATTTTTATCAAGCCAATTAACCGACAAACCTGCACGTCTTTGGAGTGCGGGAGGAAACCGAAGATCTCGGAGAAAACCCACGCAGATCCCGGGGGGGAGAACGTACAAACTCCGTACAGACAGCGCCCATAGTCGGGATCGAACCCGGGTCTCTGGCCCTGCATTTTGCTGCAAGGCAGCGACTCTACCGCTGTACCACCGTGACCGCCCCTCTGGAGAGAAGGAAAGGGTGACGTTTCGGGCCGAGATGTCCCTAGCTGAAGAATGGTCCCGACCCGAAACGTCACGCATTCCTTCTCTCCAGAGATGCTGCCTGTCCCGCTGAGTTACTCCAGCCTTTTGTGTCGACCTCAGGTTTGTAGGTTAATTGGGTTCAGTAAAGATCATAAAAGACGAGGAAACGCTTTTTCACACAACCAGTTGTGAGTCTGTGGAATTCTCTTTCAGTTGTGAGTCTGTGGAATTCTGCTTTCAAGAAAGAGCTAGATAGGGCTCTTAAAGATAGCGTAGTCAGGGGATATGGGGAGAAGGCAGGAACGGGGTACTGATTGGGGATGATCAGCCATGATCACATTGAATGGCGGTGCTGGCTCGAAGGGGGCGAATGGCCTATTCCTGCACCTATTGTCTATTGTCTATCATCCCTTGGCTGAAGAAATTCCTCCTCATCTCCTTCCTATGTAACAAGGCTCCTTTCAAAATGTGAGGGGGTCCTTCAACAGATTCCGCACAGAGAGGTCCCCGGTAGGTGGGATCGAACCTGGGTTCCTGGCGCTGTGAGGCAGCAACTCTCCCGCTGCGACACCGTGCCGCTCGATGCTTTACGGTTCTCAATTAAAAAGATAAGTGGAAGGGCCACCTGTCTACCATGGTTGAACATTAAGGATCCCATAGCTCTAATTGCAAAACCACTCATCCCCAGCCTGGTCTCTCTGTGGCCTTCTCAGCGGTCTATCGCCGACTAAATAATCCTGGAAAATAATTGAACTCCGATTAAATATTCTTCATCTGCAGAAAGTCAAATGATTACTCTCCACAAGCCAAGAGCTAAGCAAACTATTTGTCCATCAGATCACTTTATTTCACGAACGAGCCATTAAATAAAAATCGTTACAGCTTTTTACATCTCCCCGCCAGAGAATAAGTAATTCACGATGATATCGTTTATTTTACAGATACAGCGCGGAAACAGGCCCTTCAGCCCACCGGGTCCGCACCGACCAGCGACCCCCGCACACTAAAGGGCCTGTCCCACCAGCATCCAACTGCATGCGATGAGCGCGATCAAACTAGAAGCGGGGGCCGCGTGGAGGTCGGGTGATCCCCTGTACAGTGCCGTTCCCACCAGCATGCGCCTGCATGCGGCAAGCACGACCAAACCGTCAGCGAGGGCCGCGCGGAGGTCGGGTGAGTGGCGCAACGCGGCGCAAAGTGAGGCGAACTTGGAGTGAAGTCTTAAAGGTAAGTTCGCCAGGACAGAGAGGGGCGCACAGAGAGGGGTACAGAGGCACACACACACAGAGGGTCACGGAGCCACACACAGAGAGGGTCACGGAGGTACCTACAGAGAGGGTCATGGAGGCACGACGTCGAGGCGGTGTGTAATGCGTCGAGGCGACTGCGAGCCGACAAGCCGTTGCCGCGCGGAGTTTTTGAACATAGCCAGTTTTTCGGAGCCCCGCGCGATGTCGGGACGAACTCCGCACAATTCCGCACGGCTCCGGCGATCGAAGTGGGACCGGCCCCGCAACGTCGGACGGCTCAAGCGACCACGTTAGGTCGCGCTCATCGCATAGAGTTGCATGCTGGTGGGACAGGCCCTTAACACTATCCGACACACACTAAGTGGCAATGTTACAAAATGTTGAGATTTAAAAAATCAAGTCTGCAATTTATCCCATCAGATAAAGCATAAAAAGAAGTTTAATTTGACACCTAATTCACTTTCATATCTTCAGTATTAAAAAAGTTATGGCCATTTTCATACTCGGAAATTAGCATCTCGTTCCCCATTGCCTTTCCATTGACTTAACTCAAAAGTTGTGATCGAGGACAGTCAAAAGCCCATAACTTTCTTAAAAATTAAGAGAACTGAATGAAATGTTCAGTTATTATAGATTGAAGCATTCTGAAACAAATATGAAACAATCTTATTTGGATGACCTGAAATTAAAGCATATCATTAGTTAGTTACCCAATTGTAGCTAATTACAAAATTCAATTACTAGATCTAAACATCTATCTATTGCTGAAGAAAAGGTTAACATTTAAATAGCCCAAGTATCCAAATAACATTCACACAGAAATTCACAACATAACATGATTTTTAAATCTCATTGTCATGAATTTATAGGCCAAATGGAAGGAATTTAGTGTTTAATTCCCGTAAATTAATGGCCATTTAAATTATCTTGCGAGTGGGATTTTGTGAAACGCGATCGTTTGGAACGTTGCGGTGAATTTAAACCCCGTATCAGGAGGAAAAATACTGCCGGTTCGTATATTTACATAATCACCTGTATGCAATGTGAAATTTTGATTAAAGGCATCCTCAGAAGCACGCTTATATGTAACATAAACGGCTTTCTTTTACCTGTCCCGTACGTGAAATCCGTCCCCGTTGTCAGCGTTGACGGCTTTAGAAGATGCTTTTTAATTTACTCCTGCTATTAAATTATCCAGTGCAGTTTGGGGGTTCAGTATTGATGTGGATAGAGAACTGGCTGGCAAACAGGAAGCAAAGAGTAGGAGTTAACGGGTCGTTTTCACAATGGCAGGCAGTGACTAGTGGGGTACCGCAAGGCTCAGTGCTGGGACCCCAGCTATTTACAATATACATTAATGATCTGGATGAGGGAATTGAAGGCAATATCTCCAAGTTTGCGGATGACACTAAGCTGGGGGGCAGTGTTAGCTGTGAGGAGGATGCTAGGAGACTGCAAGGTGACTTGGATAGGCTGGGTGAGTGGGCAAATGTTTGGCAGATGCAGTATAATGTGGATAAATGTGAGGTTATCCACTTTGGTGGCAAAAACAGGAAAGCAGACTATTATCTAAATGGTGGCCGATTAGGAAAAGGGGAGATGCAGCGTGACCTGGGTGTCATGGTACACCAGTCATTGAAAGTAGGCATGCAGGTGCAGCAGGCAGTGAAGAAAGCGAATGCTATGTTAGCCTTCATAGCAAATGGATTTGAGTATAGGAGCAGGGAGGTTCTACTGCAGTTGTACAGGGTCTTGGTGAGACCACACCTGGAGTATTGCGTGCAGTTTTCGTCTCCAAATCTGAGGAAGGACATTATTGCCATAGAGGGAGTGCAGAGAAGGTTCACCAGACTGATTCCTGGGATGTCAGGACTGTCTTATGAAGAAAGACTGGATAGACTCGGTTTATACTCTCTAGAATTTAGGAGATTGAGAGGGGATCTTATAGAAACTTACAAAATTCTTAAGGGGTTGGACAGGCTAGATGCAGGAAGATTGTTCCCGATGTTGGGGAAGTCCAGGACAAGGGATCACAGCTTAAGGATAAGGGGGAAATCCTTTAAGACCGAGATGAGAAAGACTTTTTTCACACAGAGAGTGGTGGGTCTCTGGAACTCTCTGCCACAGAGGGTAGTTGAGGCCAGTTCATTGGCTATATTTAAGAGGGAGTCAGATGTGGCCCTTGTGGCTAAGGGGATCAGAGGGTATGGAGAGAAGGCAGGTACGGGATACTGAGTTGGATGATCAGCCATGATCATATTGAATGGCGGTGCAGGCTCGAAGGGCCGAATGGCCTGCATCTAATTTCTATGTTTCTATGTTTAAAAAAATAAAAATAAAACCGATGTCGCAGCGATTAAACTTCAGCAGCTAAACAAAAATTCATTTGAACAGGGTGGAGAAAAACGGCATTTTAAACCCGCCCCCCTCTCAAAGGCGCCAAAGTCGCGTACATGGGCAGGGACAGAACTGTAGCGCCGCTGAAGGTATGTTTTGGACATACACTAAGGAACAATTTTTACAGTTGCACCAAGCCAACCCACGGAGAACGTGCAAACTCCGTACAGACAGCACCTGCAGTCGGGATCGAACCCGTGTCTCTGGCGCTGTGAGGCAGCAACTCTACCACTGCTCCACTGTGCCTGCCCACACTTGCTGGTTCACTGACAGGATCTTCTTAAGGCTTTAGACATTTACCGAGACAAGATTCAAGAAAGTGGGGTCGTTTCTTGCAGAAACAGAGAACAAAGTGCTGGAGTAACTCGGCGGGTCAGGCAGCATCTGCGGAGGAATGAGCGATGTCTCGGGTCGGGCCCCTTCTTCAGACTGAGACTCAGTGGGAAAGGGAAACTATAGTTTTTAATTTCAGTTCACCTGACACGTGACAATAAGCCAATAAGCCAAATCTGAAGAAGGGTTTCGGCCCGAAACGTTGCCTATTTCCTTCGCTCCATAGATGCTGCCTCACCCGCTGAGTTTCTCCAGCATTTTTGTCTACAAACAAAACCAAGTCCTTGTAATGGTGCAGGCTCAGTTAGCGCTGGCTTATCACCGGGCGGTCACGGTGGCGCAGCGGTAGAGTTGCTGCCTCACAGCGCTTGCAGCACCGGAGACCCGGGTTCGATCCCGACCATGGGCGCTGGCTGTACGGAGTTTGTCCCTTCTCCCCGTGACCTGTTTGGGTCTTCGCCAAGATCTTTGGTCGGTTTCCTCCCACACGCCAAAGACGTGCATGTTTGTAGTTTAATCGGCTTGGTGAAAGTGTAAATTGTGTGTGTAAGATATATCCCCAGTGTGTGTAAGATATATTAAGGGCCTGTCCCACTTTACAAGATCATTCAAGAGTTTGCCCGAGTTTTCCCCTGATTCAAACTCGGGGAATGTCCGTAGCGGGTCCGTAGGAGTTTGTGGACGTCTCGTACTTGTACGAGTAAAAAGTAACATTATTTTTTATCATCACGAGTCTTTTCTTACTCGTGGACATTTTTCACAGTGTTGAAAGAAACGTCACGAGTTTACCGGATTTCCCGAGTACCTACCATTACTCATACGAGCCGCTACGAGACACCCACGAACTCCTACGGACCCGCGACGGACATTCTCCAAGTTCGAATCAGGGGAAAACTCTTGAATTACCTCGTACAGTCCTACCAGCATGCAACTCTATGCGATGAGCGCAACCTAACGTGGTCGCTTGAGCCGTCCGGCGTCGCGGGGCCGGTCCCACTTCGATCGCCGGAGCCGTGCGGAATTGTGTGGAGTTCGTCCCGACATCGCGCGGGGCTCCGAAAAACTGACTATGTTAAAAAATTCCGCGCGGCAACGGCTTGTCGGCTCGCAGTCGCCTCGACGCATTACGCACCGCCTCGACGTCGTGCCTCCGTGACCCTCTCTGTAGGTGCCTCCGTGACCCTCTATGTGTGTGGCTCCGTGGCCCTCTGTGTGAGTGTGCCTCTGTGCCCCTCTCTGTGTGCCCCTCTCTGTCCTGGCGAACTTACCTTAGACTTCGCTCCAAGTTCGCCTCACTTTGCGCCGCATTGCGCCACTCACCCGACCTCCGCGCAGCCCCTGTTGCCGGTTTGGTCTCGCTTACGGAAGGCAGGCACATGCTGGTGGGAACGGCCCTGTACAGGGGATCACCCGACCTCCGCGCGGCCCCCGCTTCTAGTTTGATCGCGCTCATCGCATGGAGTTGCATGCTGGTGGGACAGGCCCTTTAGTGTGTGGGGATCGCTGGTCGGCGAGGACCCGGCCTGTTTCAGCGCCGTATCCCTGAACTACACTAAACTAAACTAAACTAAACCCACTTCGAGAGCCAGAGGGAACAACGTTATGAAGCAGGGAAACGTTGGCAGATGGCAGAGTTGAAGACAGCAAAGATTAACGACAAACAGCAGATCCTTCTTTAGAATGGATCTAATTTCCTGTGTGTTTCTCAGGCCTGTCTCTTGGCAGAGTCCTGCACTTTCATTGTTCTGCCTAAAAAAAATACCCTGCTTGGCTCCCAAGATGTAACATTTTCCGTTTGACTTGCAAACTGCAAGATAACAAGGTCAGTGCAAAATCAAGGTCACACCATCCTGACAGATTTCCCTTAAATTACTGGGACCAGAATAAGGAGAAAAGAAAATGTGATAGGGGCAGAATTAGGCCACTCGGCCCATCAAGTCTACTCCGCCATTCAATCATCGCAAAATGATTTGAGTATAGGAGCAGGGAGGTTCTACTTCAGTTGTACAGGGACTTGGTGAGACCACACCTGGAGTATTGCGTACAGTTCTGGTCTCCAAATAAGGGCCACATCTAACTCCCTCTTAAATATAGCCAATGAACTGGCCTCAACTACCCTCTGTGGCAGAGAGTTCCAGAGACCCACCACTCTCAGTCTTAAAGGATTTCCCCCTTATCCTTGTCCTGGACTTCCCCAACATCGGGAACAATCTTCCTGCATCTAGCCTGTCCAACCCCTCAAGAATTTTGTAAGTTTCTATCAGATCCCCTCTCAATCTCCTAAATTCTAGAGAGTATAAACCGAGTCTATCCAGTCTTTCTTCATATGGAAGTCCTGACATCCCAGGAATCAGTCTGGTGAAAACATAGAAACCTAGAAATTAGGTGCAGGAGTAGGCCATTCGGCCCTTCGAGCCTGCACCGCCATTCAATATGATCATGATCATATGGAGACCAGAAAAAGAATAGGTTTCATCGAGACCCTTCATCAGACCTGAAACGCCACCAGTTCCGTTTCTCCAAAGGTGTTGCCTGACCCATTGAGTTACTCCAGCATTTTGTGTCTATGTTGGGTGTAAACCGGCATCTGCAGTTCCTTCTTAGTTCCTTCTTTGGAGCGTAGGAGTCGGGATTCAGTGGAATTTCTTTATTCAGAGGGTGGTGAATCTGCGGAATTCTTTGCCACAGACGGCTGTGGAGGCCAAGTCAGTGGATATTTTTGATTGATTGATTTATTTAAATGGGGACAGATACAAAAACATAGACACACTTGAAACAGTCATCATAGTGTATGCATCATAGTGTCTTTAGCCAAAGCTAATTCGCAACACTTGTCCCTAGTAGGGTTTTTGGTTAAAAATTATAACACAGATTAACATTATTAAAAATAGGAAAATGGAAATGGAAATTAGATAAAATATTGGATTCGAAAAGAAAAAAAGACATACATAGAGAGCACAGTGTAAAAACTAAATATGAGACCAAGATTGTTCTATTTAAGGCAGAGATAGATAGATTCTTCAGTTCTTTCTTCTCCGTGGATTGTCACCTTGTCGTGGCGGAGAACCTTGTGTGGTCCTGAGATCCTGAGAGCGATGCCGTCTAGAGCGATGCTCCTGGAAGGGCCACCCATGGCGCTACGGTCAAGGGGGAGGTCTCCGACAAAGAGCCAATCCAACCAAGACCTCAACGGTGGAACCGGCGGAGGAACGATGGCTGACCTTAGTGGAGCGTCACAACGGCTGGGAAGGCGGATGGATGAAGGCTGCAGCGGAAAAGGGTCTCCGGTCGTCTTGGACTCCGTGCCACTTGATCCTGACCCGGATCTGTCAAGGACCGTGGGGGTGGCTGTCTGTGCACCAGTCTCCCCACGTTAAACAAAGTCACGCACAGGCGTCCTCCAACCCTGGAGATACCCATGGTCAGCCATGACCGAAGGGGGGCCTAACAAGAAGAAGATAGATTCTTGATGGGTACGGGTGTTAGAGGTAATGCGGAGAAGGCAGGAGTTTGGGGTTCGGAGGGAGAGATAGATCAGCTACGATTGAATGGTGGAGTAGACTCGATGGGCCAAATGGCCTAATACTGCTCCTCTCACGTATGAACTTATGAGTAAGTAAGTAAGTTTATTGGCCAAGTATTCACATACAAGGAATTTGCCTTGGTGCTCCGCCCACAAGGAATAACATGACATACAGCGACAGTTACGAATGACTCAGAAAACACTAAACATTAATAATATTAAGACATTAATGATAAAACACCATTGATCAAGCATGTGAACCAACAAAATACCAGATCAAAGGGAGGCTACAGATTTTTGGCTGTTGAGTAGAGCGACTACTCGTGGATAAAAACTGTTTTTATGTCTGGCGGCTGTGGCAGCTTTGACAGTCCGGAGTCGCCTTCCAGAGGGAAGTGATTCAAAGAGTTTGTGGCCAGGGTGAGAGGGGTCAGAGATGATCTTGCCCGCTCGCCTCCTGGCCCTTGCAGTGTACAGTTCATCAATGGAGGGAAGGTTGCAGCCAATAAGGTGCTGGCTCGAAGGGCCGAATGGCCTCCTCCTGCACCTATTCTCTATGTTTTCTACGTTAATAATCTTCTCTGCTGATCGGACGATTCGCTGCAGCCTCCAGGTGTCGTGCCTGGCGGCTGAGTAAACTAGAGAACGTACAAACTCCGCACGGGCAGCACCCCTGGTCAGGATCGAACCCAGATCCCTGGCGCTGTGAGGCAGCAACTCTACCACTGCGCCCCTGTGTTCTGCTAAGTACTTCTCCATGTTCTACGAGCAAGCGGGAGAATGCGGTTAGATTTATCACTATCTCATCAGGTCTAATATGGTTCATTTGGAGTATTCTATTTCACTGATCAAAGCAGTTCTTTCTTCCCACAGCCAGCATGGCGGTTAAATCACTGGGTTGGAATCTAGAGGCCTGCACTATTGATCGGGAGAAGCGAGTTCAAATCCCACCACGACAGCTGGGGAATTTCAATTAAAATAATGAAATAAAGATGGCATAAATCAAAAACAGTGAATGTGGAAATGACTAGATTGTTGTAAAAAAAATCCACCTGGACCACAACCGTTTACCCGGGAATGATTACAAGCATATGATGAGCGCTTGGCAGCACTGGGCCTGTACTCGCTGGATGAGGGGAAGACTTCATTGAAATGTACAGAATAATGAAAGGCCTGGATAGAGTGGACGTGGAGAGGATGTTTCCACTAGTGAGAGAGTCTAGGACCAGATCACAGCCTCAGAATTAAAGGGCGCTCTTTTAAGATGGAGGTGAGGAGGAACTTCATTAGCTAGAGGGTGGTGAATCTGTGGAACTCATTGCCACAGAGGGCTGTGGAGGCCAAGTCAGTGGATTAAGAAGGTTAAGGGGGGACTTGATTGAGGTCTTTAAAATGATGAAAGGGATAGACAGAGTTGACGTGGATAAGCTTTTCCCATTGAGGGTAGGAAAGATTCAAACAAGAGGGCATGACATGAGAATTAAGGGCACAGAAGTTTAGGGGTAACATGAGGGGGAACTTCTTTACTCAGAGAGCGGTGGCTGTGTGGAATGAGCTTCCTGCAGAAGTGGTGGAGGCAGGATCGATTTTAACATTTAAAAGTAAAGTGGATAGGTATATGGACGGGAAGGGAATGGAGGGGTACGGTCCGAGTGCAGGTAGATGGGACTAGGGGAAAATAAATGGTCGGCACGGACTGGAAGGGCCGAGAAGGCCTGTTTCCGTGCTGTAATTGTTATTTGGTTTATATGGTTATTATATGATATTTTTAAGACAAATTCTTGGTTAGAACGGGTGTCTAGGTTATGGGGAGAAGTCAGGAGAGTGGGATTGGGAGACAGAGATAATATACATTAGACAATAGACGCAGGGGTAGACCATTCGGACCTTGGAGCCATTCAATGTGATCATGGCTGATCATCCACAATCAGTACCCCGTTCCTGCCCTCTCCCCATATCCCCTGACTCCGCTATCTTTAAGAGCCCTAAGAGCTATATTTAAGAGGGAGTTAGATGTGGCCCTTGTGGCTAAGGGGATCAGAGGGTGCGGAGAGAAGGCAGGTACGGGATACTGAGTTGGATGATCAGCCATGATCATATTGAATGGCGGTGCAGGCTCGAAGGGCCGAATGGCCTACTCCTGCACCTAATTTCTATGTTTCTATGTTTCTATCCAGCTCTCTCTTGAAAGTAACCAGAGAACCGGCCTCCACCGCAGTCAATAGAAGATCAGCCACGATTGAATGGCGGAATGGACTCGATGGGCCGAATGGCCCAATTCTACTTTAGAGCTTGCGCACTTGTAGAGCTGGAATAAAACGGAGCAGTGGATGTGGAAACGAGTGGTTTGTTGTAGAAAATGCACCTGGACCACAAATGTTTACCATGGAAGGAAAACCTGGTTTAGATCTGACTCCAGGTGTGATGGAGCAACAACTTGTTAAGGGGCATCGAGGGACAGGCAGTAAATGCTGGTCTTGTCAGCATCACTGACAAGTTGGGAAAAAGGGAAGTGCAACGGGATGTGGGGGTCCTTATACATCAGTCTATGAAAGTAAGCATGCAGGTACAGCAGGCAGTGAAGAAAGCGAATGGCATGTTGGCCTTTTATAACAAGAGGAATCGAATATAGGAGCAAGGAGGTCCTTCTGCAGTTGTACATAGCCCGAGTGAGATCACACCTGGAGTATTGTGTGCAGTTTTGTTCCCCTAATTTGAGGAAGGACATTCTTGCAGCGTAGGTTCACAAGGTTAATTCACTGGATGGCGGGACTGTCATATGCTGAGAGAATGGAGCGGCCGGGCTTGTACACTCTGGAGTTTAGAAGGATGAGAGGATATCTCATTGAAACATATAAGATTGTTAAGGGTTTGCACACGCTAGAGGCAGGAAATGTGTTCCCGATATTGGGGGAGTCCAGAACCAGGGGCCACAGTTTAAGAATAAGGGGTAAGCCATTTAGAACGGAGACGAGGAAACACCTTTTCTCACAGAGAGTTGTGAGTCTGTGGAATTCTCTGCCTCAGAGGGCGGTGGAAGCCAGTCGCCCCGTGACCTGCGTGAGTTTTTCCGAGATCTTCGGTTTCAGAGTGCAGTGGAAGCCAGGAGGCGGGTTCTCTGGATGCTTTCAAGAGAGAGCTAGATAGGGCTCTTAAAGATAGCGGTCAGGGGATATGGGGAGAAGGCAGGAACGGGGTACTGATTGGGGATGATCAGCCATGATCACATTGAATGGCGGTGCTGGCTCGAAGGGCCGAATGGCCTACTCCTGCACCTATTGTCTATTGTCTATTGTCACTCCTGCCCCATGAACAAGCAGTTAAAAGAAGGTAACTTTGCAAGTGGTGAAAATACAACTATCAGTGGGCAAGGAAACATTTCGGAAACATGACCCAAAATGTGTCAAGTGTAGAGATTCTGTCCATGAATCTGAGGGTAGTTTTCCTCTTAAATTATTGAGACCAGGTTTAGATTGAGGTCTAGAGATGTGTAGGAAGGAACTACAGATGCTGGTTTGCACCAAAGATGGAAACCAAACGCTGGATTAACTTTCATCATCCCCCAGCCACTATGTTTGAAGAAAGAACTGCCTTCGTCAGTGAAATAGAATACTCTACATATATTAGACCTGATGAGATGGTGATAAATCTAATCTCATTCTTCCCCCTTGCTGGTAGAATATAGAATGGGTCTTGACCCGAAAAGGCACCCTTTCCTTCTCTCCAGAGATGCTGCCTGTCCCGCTGAGTTACTCCAGCATTTTGAGTCTAACTTCACACCAGTCAACATGTCCCAGCTACACTAGTCCCACCTGCCTGCGTTTGGTCCATATCCCTCCAAATCCGTTTAACTATCTAACTGTTTCTTAAACGATGGGATAGTCCCAGCCTCAACTACCTCCTCTGGCAGTTCGTTCCATACACCCACCACCTTCTGTGGAAAAAGTTACCCCTCAGATTCCTATTAAATCTTTCCCCCTTCACCTTAAACTTATGAACTCTGGTCCTCTACTCTGGACAAGAGACTCTGTGCATCTACCCGATCTATCCCTCTCGAGATTTTATACACAAAATCCTTCTCCTTCTAAATCCTTCCTATCAATGTAGGACCAGACTGATTCCTGGGATGTCAGGACTCTCATTTGAGGAAAGATTGGATAGACTCGGCTTGTACTCGCTGGAATTTAGAAGATTGAGGGGGGATCTTATAGAAACTTACAAAATTCTTAAGGGGTTGGACAAGCTAGATGCTGGAAGATTGTTCCCGATGTTGGGGGAGTCCAGAACAAGGGGTCACAGTCTAAGGATAAGGGGGAATTCCTTTAGGACTGAGATGAGGAAAACATTCTTTACACAGAGAGTGATGAGTCTCTGGAATTCTCTGCCACAGAAGGTAGTTGAGGCCAGTTCATTGGCTATATTTAAGAGGGCTTTAGATGTGGCACTTGTGGCTAAAGGGATCAGGGGGTATGGAGAGAAGGCAGGTACGGGATACTGAGTTGGATGATCAGCCATGATCACATTGAATGGCGGTGCAGGCTCGAAGGGCCGAATGGCCTACTCCTGCACCTCTTTTTCTATGTTTCTATGTTTCTAATGTACCTGCCTCCCAGTTCGACCCTAACCCCGGGTGCTGTCCGTGTGGAGTTTGTACCTTCTCCCCGTGACCACGTGGGTTTCCTCCGGGTGCTCCGGTTTCCTCCCACATCCCGAAGATGTGCGGGTTTGCAGGTCAATTGGCCCCTGCAAATTGGCCCCTGGTGTGTGGGATGCAAAACTGGGTCCAACATAAAACTAGGGTGGGGGCGATCACAGGACTCGGTGGGCCGAAGGGCCTGTTTCCAACGCTGTATCTCTGAGCTAAACTACAAGAAGCGTGCGTTTTTCCTTGCTGAAAGTCACAGGTTAGAAAGTGCAGCACAGGAGAATAAATATTTAAGGACAATCGAAGGGCACCAAGCCCACTGAAGCCTTTGTCACAGCAGTGATATGAATGACTCTCCTGGTCCTAGCAAGTTACCAGATATTTATCATCCATGGTTGGTGCTGCCAAACAGGTCGGCAAACCAGTCTCGTCAGCAAAGCAGCTGCCAGCAGTGTCATAGGACAAACTCCGACAAGGAAAGAAAATAGACACAAAAAGCTGGACTAACACAGCGTCTCTGGAGAGAAGGAATAGGTGACAATGGCTAACAATGGCCTGTTTCCTTTATCATCTTCACTATAGACAATAAACAATAGCTGCAGGAGGAACAGCAGAAGCTGGAAAATCGAAGGTGGACAAAAGCGCTGGAGAAACTCAGCGGGTACAACAGCATCTATGGAGCGAAGGAAATAGGCAACGTTTTGGGCCGAAACCCTTCTTCAGATAATTGCAGGAGTAGGCCATTCCGCCCTTCGAGCCAGCACCGCCATTCAACGTGATCATGGCTGATCACCCCCAATCAGTACCCCGTTCCTGCCTTCTCCCCATATCCCCTGACTCTGCTATCTTTAAGAATCCAATCTAGCTCTATCTTTAAGAATCCAATCTAGCCTCCACCGCCCTCTGAGGCAGAGAATTCCACAGACTCACAATACTCTGTGAGAAAAAGTGTTTCCTCGTCTCCGTTCTAAATGGCTTACCCCTTATTCTTAAACTGTGGCCCCTGGTTCTGGACTCCCCCAACATCGGGGACATGTTTCCTGCCTCTAGTGTGTCCAAACCCTTGTCTGAAGAAGGGTCTCGACCCGAAACGTGGTTATATGGTTATACTGTACGTTTCAATGAGGTCCCCCATCATTCTTCTAAACTCCAGTGAGTGCAGGCCCAGTGCCTCTCTAAGATGTTGGCGAGACCACATTTAGATTATTGTGTTCAGATCTGGGCACCGTGTTATAGGAAAGGTGTTGTCAAGCTGGAAAGGGTTTAGAGTAAAGTGGATAGGTATATGGACGGGAAGGGAATGGAGGGGTATGGTCTGAGTGCAGGTAGATGGGACTAGGGGAAAATAAATGGTCGGCACGGACTGGAAGGGCCGAGAGGGCCTGTTTCCATGCTGTAATGGTTATATGGTTATATGCTTATATGGAAGGTACAAAGACCATGAAGGGTGTGAAAAGGACAGATCAAAGCAGAAGATGCTCAAGGAAATGTAGAGTGGTTCATTGCTGGCTGTGGGGAATGTGGCAACGAGGCGTACAAACAGTAACATTAATCAGAAGGACGGTGAAACTAGTCGGAGAACTAGGGTGGGGGAGGGACGGAGAGAGGGAAAGCAAGGGTTACTTGAAGTTAGAGGTCAATATACAGGGGTCAGAGTATAAATTCATGAGAGGAATAGATCGGGTAGATGCACAGAGTCTCTTGCCCAGAGTAAGGGAATCGAGGACCAGAGGACATAGGTTCAAGGTGAAGGGGAAATGATTTAATAGGAATCTGAGGGGTAACTTTTTCACACAAAGGGTGGTGGGTGTATGGAACGAGCTGCCAGAGGAGGTAGTTGAGGCTGGGACTATCCCAACGTTTATGAAACAGTTAGACAGGTGCATGGATAGGACAGGTTTGGAGGGATATGGAGCAGGTGGGACTAGTGTAGCTGGGACATGTTGGCCGGAGTGGACAACTTGGGCCGAAGGGCCTGTTTCCGCACTGTATCACTCTATGACTATGACACTATGAGTCTGAGAAAGCAGACATAAACCAGCGCATTGTAAACTAAATTGGAACAAGGTCACGACCATGAATTAAATTGCAGCGTGTCTACAAAAGGGAAGATAAAAGTACTGAGGCAATTGTGTGTGCATTGAGAAAGCTGCCCACTATAGCTCCCAGTGGCCATGGAGACTAGAACAAGGTGGTGCAGCTGTAGATTGGAAAGTGGGATAACATAGAACCAGTGTCAACGGGGCGATCGATGGTGTGCATGAACGTTGTGGCCTGTTTCCATGCTATATCTCCAAGCTGAGGCAGGGGAACGGGGTTGAGAGGGAAAGTAAGATCCACTAACATTGAATAGCGGAGTAGACTCGTAATGTCATAAGTCGTGAGTGATAGCAGCAGAATTAAGCCATTCGGCCCATCATCTACTCCACCATTCAATCACGGCTGATCTATCTCTCCCACCTAACCTCATTCTCCTGTCTTCTCCCCAAGCACGACACCCGGAGGCTGCAGCGAATCGTCCGATCAGCAGAGAAGGTTATTGGCTGCAACCTTCCCTCCATTGATGAACTGTACACTGCAAGGGCCAGGAAGCGAGCGGGCAAGATCATCTCTGACCCCTCTCACCCTGGCCACAAACTCTTTGAATCACTTCCTTCTGGAAGGTGACTCCGGACTGTCAAAGCTGCCACAGCCAGACACAAAAACAGTTTTTATCCACGAGTAGTTACTCTACTCAACAGCATGGAGCATTGACGTGATCCAGGGCATGTAATCACAGAGCTTTGAAATCTTCACGAAGTCACTCACGTGACTCTGAAATGAAATAGTAAGATTAAATGAGAACTTACCAGTTTGAAGTTTGATCTTTATTTTATGAGGAGTTGCGATGAGGGATTTCGTGAAGACCCCGCCAGCACGCATGCACGACATTCTTCAAAGCAGCGGTGTGGAATCACAGATTAAACAACAATGACTAAATATAGTAAGATTGAAGAGACTCTATTTACCAGTTGACCTTCTAGTAGAGGGTTGGGAGCGGAGGGCACAAAATCCCTCATCGCAACTCCTCATAAAATAAAGATCAAACTCCAAACTGGTAAGCTCTCATTTAATCTTACTATTTCATTTCGGAGTCACGTGAGTGACTTCGTGAAGATTTCAAAGCTCTGTGATTACATGCCCTGAATCACGTCCATGCTCACACACTGCTGCAATTCTGATGGAAGGAGTATGTTAACATATTTCAGACTTGACAAGTTGAAAGATAATATAGTATTTATTCATACAAATCAAAAACCCCTCACTCGGGGATAAATGTTTCTTGGGGACCAGTACTTAACACTGTCTCCGCAAACATAGTGGGAGCGGCCACAGGTTTATTATAAAACCACTGGAACGTATCTTCGCTGGCCCAGCCCGCTGTAGGGAGGATATGGTCCATTGGAACCTCCATGGTCCTCGCCGCTGATGTGGATGCAGCCCTGGTAGAAAGGGATTTAAAGATATTAGTATTAATACCTGCTACATCCAATACCACCCTGAGTCACCTGGAGATCATCTGCACCGTCACCCTGTGATGGGGTTTCTTATGGCTGATCAGCAGTCCTTTCTCCATTTTCCTGATGGTATGCGTCACTGTAATATAGTGACGAATGTAGGTGGCTATGCAGAGCCTCACATCAACGGGGTATGCTGGGAATATTAATTGCCGCCCTGTAGTCCCAGGTCTGTGCTGCTTGAGTAACTCATCTATGAAGAAAGTTACTCTCTCAGGGGTTGAGACCATATGACCCAATTTGATCTTTTGTAAGGTCTGGACCCGTTGAGCCGAGGTTAGCGCCATTAACATCACCATCTTCAGGGTGAGTTTATCCAGCAGTAGTCCAATCATTGGCGACCAACTCCTGAGTAGGGTCAATACTACCCCTATATCCCAGGTGATGTTGTATCATGGTCGGGGAGGGTTCGAATTGAAAATACCCCTCATCAATTTGGACACGAGCTGGTGAGATCCTACTCCGATACAAAGGTAGGATGGCAGTGCGCTCCTGGCACTGTTGATGGCGCTGTAGCTGAGGCCCTCATCATGATGCAGCCCCGCAAGGAATTCCAGCACTTGGGGTATCGTGGCAGAGTTATACGTGATGTTAATCCGGCTGCAGTAGGCCTCCCATTTCCTGATTTGGGTGAGGTACTGTCGTCTAGTGGATTTTCTGCACGATGCTGCAATGGTGTCCATGGTCCTTGGTGTTAGTCTGTATTGCAGGAGTGGCCTCTTCAGAACCTGCAAGCCAACAGGTTCAGATGACCATGGCACGGATGGTATCAGAATCAGAATCAGAATGCCTTTTATTGTCACTATACACATGTACAGTGAGATTAAAAACTGCTCCTACTCAGTGCAAAAACAAGACAAAAAGGGGGGGGGGGGGGATAAGGTGCACAGTTTCTGCAGCGCTATATACATATCTATAAAAAGACAATGGTAAATAGAATGGATAATAGGATTCCTATATCCAGTATGGGTTACAGTTACAGTACAAATTACAGTAGGTGGATAGATGGAAGTCCGGGGGTTAGGCTGTGAAGTCAATTCAAGTGTGAGTTCAGGGAGATGATGGATTTTGGGAAGAAACTGTTCTTGAGTCTATTTGTCCTTGTGCTGATGCACCTATAGCGCCTGTATTTCCCTGTTGTGGGGTTAGTCACCAAATCCGGGCATTTGTTAATATGTATCCATGGTTCTTTAATCATCTCAAGGACCACCGGATACCATGGTTGTGTAGGCCAGTCGGGTATTATTAAGATGCCTTTTGCAGAATCTGATTTTATTTTCTGCAACATTCGACTGATGAGGCAAAATGGAGGAAATGCATAGAAAAACCATTTCCCCCAGTGCAGCGAGAATGCATCCATTGCTACTGCCCCAGGATCTGGTTCCCAAGATACATACGTTGGTATCTGATGGTTCAATCTGGACGCAAAAAGGTCGATATCTGGTGTTCTAAATTTGGTGATAATTTTGGCAAATATTTGGAGATTTAACATCCACTCAATGTCATCATTGAATACACGTGACCTGGTGTCCGCCACTATATTGAGCTTACCTGGAAGGTAGGTAGCTGATATCCGAATATTTCTTGCTATGCACCAGAGCCAGATTGTGTTTGCCAATTGATCACAAGATATTGACTTGATACCACCCATATGATTTCAATATTCCACCACAGTGGTGTTGTCTATTTGAAGACGGACATGCGTATGATCTAAATTCATGCAATAAGCTCGCAGCCCATGAAATGCTCCAAGCATCTCCAAATAGTTTATCCCTTGTGATAATAGAAGGGTAGATTCATGTAAATCCCATCTACCGCCACAACTGGAAGTAGTATCGGTAGCTCCCCAGGCTTGGGCCCTTGCGTCGGTTTGTACCACGACTGACGGATTCGGTACAATAATGGGATTGAATGAGTCACAAATATTATCAATCCACCATTGTAACTCAACTTTTGCCTTGATTGGCAGCTGCATAGGCCTATCAAAATGTCCAGCAATAGTTTTTAATGCTGAAATGTTTGTTCTTTGCAAATTTTGATAGTGTAAAGGGCCAAATCGTGCAGCTGGAAATGTAGCTACTAATTTCCCAATTACCTTAGCAGCGTGTTGATTTTTGGTTTCCTGGCGCAAGCAAGGTTGTTACATGCTCCAATAACATCCATTGCCTTGTTATCTGGGATGGTAACAAGCATTTGATCGGTGTTAATTGTGAATCCCAGATAATCCATGACCTGTGAAGGGTAGAACTTAGATTTGTCTGGATGGATGACAAACCCTAATTTTTGAAACAATGTTTTAGTAGCTGCTACTGCCAAATTTGTCGATTCCATCATCTTTCCCACAATCAAGATGTCATCTAAATATGCCATGACAATATGGTTTTGTTTCCTCAGAGATGACAATACTGGTTTCAAAATTTTTGTAAATAACCTAGAGGCTGTTGTAAGCCCATTATGTAAGGCTCTATATTGCCATAGCTGATCCATCCAAACAAACTTTAAGAACTTTTGGTGATGTTTCCGTATGGATACTGAATAGTATGCATCTTTTAAATCGATGCATGCCATGAAGCACCCTTTGGAAATCAGTGATTTAGCCGTTTCGAATGTGTCCATTTTAAAATGGGTATATTTTACAAAAGTATTCAAATGGGTTAAATCAATAATAATCCAACATCCACCATCTTTTTTAGTTTTGGTAAAAATGTTGGATACAAACTCAAGAGGTTCGTGTGTATCGTTTTCTCTATCACCCCCTTGGCACGTAGCCGCAAAATTTCCTCATGTCCTTCCGCTATTTCCTTGTGGGAAAGTGCAAATTTCCGGTTTGGTACATGTTGAGGCGGGGGAAGTTGTTCATCTATGAATTCAATTTCATGCCCCTGAATACTTTGTAATATAAAGTGTCTAAAGTTATAGAGCTCCATGCATCCCAGAATAAACGTAGTCTCTCACCAACTTGTGAGGTTAAACATGCAGCACTCGCATGAGAACCAGACCCCCTTACCACCATGGTTACCGGCGCGCCCTGATGTTCTGGGTTTTGGCGCTCCGTTGTGTTGCTGGATTGTGGGGTTGGCACATCTTCCACGCCGGTCGCTGTTGGCCCTGCCCTAAAAAAGGTTTTTGTTGGGGTGCGGCTGGTGTGTAGGTCCTTGATGTTCTTTCAGGTGGCCCCCGAGGTCTTACATATGGTTTTGTCTGCGAGTAGCTGGCCTGCTGGAGGAAGGCGGTTTCATCAAACCAACTGCCTTCACCACCTCGTCCAGGTCCTTGACCTGTTTGGGCAGGTCCTCACCGAACAGCTGTCTCGATGGTGGCGTCGCAGATGCCTTGCACAACCCCGCGAACTTGGGGTTGAGAGTAGGCTTGATGGAGATTTTCCAGAAAGCATTAATTTCGTATTAACCATATAACCATATAACCATATAACAATTACAGCACGGAAACAGGCCTTCTCAGCCCTTCCAGTTCGTGCCGACCATTTATTTTCCCCTAGTCCCATCTACCTGCACTCAGACCATACCCCTCCATTCCCTTCCCGTCCATATACCTATCCACTTTACTTTTAAATGTTAAAATCGATCCTGCCTCCACCACTTCTGCAGGAAGATCATTCCACACAGCCACCACTCTCTGAGTAAAGAAGTTCCCCCTCATGTTACCCCTAAACTTCTGTCCCTTAATTCTCATGTCATGCCCTCTTGTTTGAATCTTCCCTACCCTCAATGGGAAAAGCTTATCCACGTCAACTCTGTCTATCCCTTTCATCATTTTAAAGACCTCAATCAAGTCCCCCCTTAAGCTTCTGCGCTCCAAAGAATAAAGACCTAACTTGTTCAACCTTTCTCTGTAACTTAGTTGCTGGAACCCAGGCAACATTCCAGTAAATCTCCTCTGTATTCTCTCTATTTTGTTGACATCCTTCCTATAATTGTGTATTACACAATAATGCAAGAGCATACTTCCTGCTCCTCCGTCATCTCCGTGCCATCAATAGATCTGGCAAAGGCCGTGATTCTCGATGTCAACAGTTTCAGGATCTTTTGAAGTTTAAGTTCCTGTGCCCTTATTCCTGGACTGATGTTGCCCCAGATGGGCATGTTGACTGTCGGTACATTCAGTGATATACTATTAGTTGGGGTCTTATATTTGTTTAATGCCCTGGTTAGTACCCGATCCTGCAGCTGGTGTGTAGTAAGGAAGTCAATGCTTGCCGCTAGATTGGGCTGCAATGGCTGTCCTGAGTGCTTAGGTTCAGCAAACCTGGAAACCACATCAAGAAGATCCTCTTGGGGTTTCTCAGCTGCTGCAGGTTCCTCTGCCAACCCTTCTTCCACGTCAGCCAGCTGCTGACCCCCTAGCACTCCCCACCGAAGATGGGGACATGCTGGGTGGCCCAGATGCATGTCTCCTGAAACTAGAGGACATCCAGTCCTGCTGCTGGAGATTTTGCTCTAGGAGTCGCTCCATCATGCGCTCCATACGGGCCATGCGGCCGCCGCCACTATCTGCGGACAACAAGTCGACTTCCTCAGGTTCTCCTGAACGACTGAGGCTTCTGCCATCGGCCCACACCTCGTCGAGGTGATGTCTAGGGTGCCTAGGCAGGATGTCGCTGCCTGCCGCTCCAGCGGGGCTCTGCGACTCCCGCGCGGACATGCCGCTGGTCCGCAGTTTTCCGGACTGAGGCGGCCCGCTTGTCTGGAAAGACACGAGCGGTGAGGAGTTGTTTCCAGCCGTCGGAGCGGGGGTTCACCGATGTCCGCGCGGGCTTGCCGCCTGTCTACCCCCGAGACAAAGGCGACGTTCGGTCACGTCCAGCCGCTAACGCGGGGTGCGGTGACCGAGATGATTTACCACCGGCCCGCGATCTGGCGGGCTACCCTCGTGGTGAGTCTGCGCCGGCCGCACCTGCGGGGCTCCCAGGCTCAGGCCTCGGTCCCTCACCGGTCCGCGATCTGGCGGACTGCTCCGGTGGTAAGTCGACGCAGGCCGCAGCAGCGGGGCTCTTCAACTTCTGTGCGGTTCTTCCCCTGGTCCGCCCTCTGGTGGCCTGTATAGTTGGGGAGACAGAACGTGCCGCAGAGCGGGTAAAACGTTTACGCACCTTTTCCCCACTGTCCCTATGTTTAGGTGACAGTGGTAGGGAGTCAGGGTCTTGCCTACCGTGTGGCTTTCCCACCACTGTGGTGGCTCCATGGACAGCCGTGGTGGAGAGTCGGGTCCTGGTTGCGTAGGGCTCCCCAACTTCCGCGTCCTTTTCCCGGCCCGACGAGCGGGTGCTGCCGTTGTAGCGGGCAGCTCCGGGGAATGCAGCCGCTGACTCCTGTCGGAGGTCCTGCAGCTGGAGGTATTTCTCGAACTCCTATCCATCGTCCCTGTGAACAAAAAAATTCAATCCACAGGAACTAACCAACTCAAGGTTAGTTCCTCTTACCTGAGCGGCCCTTTTTGAAGGGCTGGTGGAGGAGCGCACTCCCTCCCCCAGCCGTCGTCTGCAACTGTGAGCGATGATATGTCGCGCATGCGTGCTGGCGGGGTCTTCACGAAGTCACTCACGTGACTCCGAAATGAAATCTGTAGCCTCCCTTTGACCTGGTATTTTGTTGGTTCACATGCTTGATCAATGGTGTTTTATCATTAATGTCTTATTATTATTAATGTTTCGTGTTTTCTGAGTCATTCGGAACTGTCGCTGTATGTCATGTTGTTACTTGCGGGCGGAGCACCAAGGCAAATTCCTTGTATGTGAATATTTGGCCAATAAACGTACTTACTTAAGTAAATCTGAAGAAGGGTCTCGGCCCGAAACGTCGCCTATCTCCTTCGCTCCTTAGATGCTGCTGCACCCGCTGAGTCTCTCCAGCTTTTTGTGTAACAAACGTACTTACTTACTTACTTAACCCCTGACACCCGTACTAAACAAGAATCTCTACCCTAAAAATATCCACTGACTTGACCTCCACAGCCCTCTGTGGCAAAGAATTCCACAGATTCACCACCCACTGATTAACGAAATTCATGGAAACTCGATGGGCCGAATGGCCTAATTCTGTTCCTTTCACTTAGTAACATGACTCAACGAACAGAGGTTTACAAAAATAAGACAACAATGGATATTTGCAACAGTTTTTTAAAATAATTCTGATACATGGGACATTTAAAAACAATTAGAAATCTCACAAGAATTTTTAAAAATTTTAACTTTACTAAAATTAGAAAATAAATACAATCAAAAGTTCGCTAAAACATTAAATTAAAAGATTCAAAGTGATTTAAATCTTTAAAAGTATATAAAGCATTAAACTTAAACGCAATTAAAACACAAACAAATAATTAAAACATTCAGAGATTTAAATAATTAACGGAAAATAAATATTTTAAAAAGTAAATGCATTTTAAAACACACTTGACGTAAACATGTTAAAAGATTCAAGTGGACGTAAATAATTGAAGGGAAATAAAGAAAGTATTTACAAAAAATAAATGCAATTAAAAGCAGATTAAAAACTATCAAATAATTTAATTGCTTTAAATGGAGTAAAATTAGATGGAATAAGTGAAGGGGTGGGCTGCCGGTCCCCCCTGGTTCCAAGAGTACAGTGTATGCACTCACTCTTCTCGTAGTTTAGTTTCGTTTAGTTTATTGTACCGAGGTACAGTGAAAATCCCAGTCACCAACATCTACAGATACGCTGCACAAAGCATTTCGTAGCCGGCTGCCTGCCCCTTTCCCGGGTGGCACTAGAGAGGGACTACACGCTGTCCACGGGTGCCCTGGGGGAATTTCTGGGACTGCTGGGGGGTTGGAAGTCATCCTTGATGGCGACTGTAATATAGTTACATAGTAGGTAGGGAATTGAAGAATACAGTTGAACAGAGAGATCTGGGAATAACCGTGCATAGTTCCTTGAAGGTAGAATCTCATATAGATAGGGTGGTAAAGAAAGCTTTTGGTATGCTAGCCTTTATAAATCAGAGCATTGAGTATAGAAGCTGGGATGTAATGTTAAAATTGTACAAGACGTTGGTGAGACCAAATCTGGAGTATGGTGTACAATTTTGGTTGCCCAATTATAGGAAGGATGTCAACAAAATAGAGAGGGTACAGAGGAGATTTACTAGAATGTTGCCTGGGTTTCAACAGCTAAGTTACAGAGATAGGTTGAATAAGTTAGGTCTTTATTCTCTGGAGCGCAGAAGGTTAAGGGGTGACTTGATAGAGGTCTTTAAAATGATGAGAGGGATAGACAGAGTTGATGTGGACAAGCTTTTCCCTTTGAGAATAGGGAAGATTCAAACAAGAGGACATGACTTTAGAATTAAGGGACTGAGGTTTAGGGGTAACATGAGGGGGAACTTCTTTACTCAGAGAGTGGTAGCGGTGTGGAATGAGCTCCCAGTGGAAATGGTGGAGGCAGGTTTGTTGGTATCATTTAAAAATAAATTGGATAGGCATATGGATGAGAAGGGTATGGAGGGTTATGGTATGAGTGCAGGCAGGTGGGACTAAGGGAAAAAAGTTGTTCGGCACGGACTTGAAGGGCCGAGATGGCCTGTTTCCGTACTGTAATTGTTATATGGTTATATGGTTATATAGGTAGATGAAAAATGCTGGAGAAACTCAGCGGGTGAGGCAGCATCTATGGAGCGAAGGAATAACCATATAACCATATAACAATTACAGCACGGAAACAGGCCTTCTCGGCCCTTCCAGTCCGTGCCGACCATTTATTTTCCCCTAGTCCCATCTACCTGCACTCAGACCATACCCCTCCATTCCCTTCCCGTCCATATACCTATCCACTTTACTTTTAAATGTTAAAATCGATCCTGCCTCCACCACTTCTGCTGGAAGCTCATTCCACACAGCCACCACTCTCTGAGTAAAGAAGTTCCCCCTCATGTTACCCCTAAACTTCTGTCCCTTAATTCTCATGTCATGCCCTCTTGCTTGAATCTTCCCTACCCTCAATGGGAAAAGCTTATCCACGTCAACTCTGTCTATCCCTTTCATCATTTTAAAGACCTCAATCAAGTCCCCCTTTAACCTTCTGCGCTCCAAAGAATAAAGACCTAACTTGTTCAACCTTTCTCTGTAACTTAGTTGCTGGAACCCAGGCAACATTCTAGTAAATCTCCTCTGTACTCTCTCTATTTTGTTGACATCCTTCCTATAATTAGGCGACCAAAATTGTACACCATACTCCAGAATTGGTCTTACCAATGCCTTGTACAATTTTAACATTACTTCCCTACTCCTATATTCAATGCTCTGATTTATAAAGGCTTCAGAGAGTGGGCCGAATGGTCTGAAGAAGGGTCTCGAACCGAAACGCCGCCTATTCCTTCGCTCCATAGGTGCTGCCTCACCCGCTGAGTTTCTCCAGCATTTTTGTCTACTTTCGATCTTTCCTGCATCGGCAGTTCTTTCTTTAACACAGTTATATCGTAGTTCATTTAGTATGAAGGTAGACACAAAATGCTGGAGTAACTCAGCGGGACAGGCAGCATCTCTGGAGAGAAGGAATGGGCGACGTTTTGGGACTGATGTCAGGAGAGGGAGCGGGACAGAGATAGAATGTAGTCGGAGACGGTCAGACTAGTGGGAGAACTGGGAAGGGGGTGGGGATGGAGAGAGAGGGAAAGCAAGGGCTACTTGAAGTTAGAGAAGTCAATGTTCACATCGCTGGGGTGTAAGATGCCCAAGCGAAATATGAGGTGCTGTTCCTCCAATTAGCCCTGGGCCTCACTCTGACAGTGGAGGAGGCCCAGGACAGAGAGGTCAGTCTGGGAATGGGAGGGGGAGTTGAAGTGCAGAGCAACCAGGAGATCAGGTAGGTTAAGGCGGACTGAGCGGAGGTGTTCAGCGAAACACTACTTCATTTAGTATATTTATTTGGCTTCTATTGTGGTGGTGGGTTTTTTTTTTTAAATTTTGTATTGCAAATATTATTGTTAAATAATCGATTAAATTATTTTTGGTTAAAAAAAAAGGCATTTCATCGGGATGCATTATGCTGGGCGGCAGTGAGACGCAGCGGTAGAGTTGCTGCCTCACAGCGCCAGAGACCCGGGTTCGATCCCGACTACGGGTGCTGTCTGTACGGAGTTTGTACGTTCTCCCCGTGACCCGCTTGGGTTTTCTCCGAGATCTTCGATTTCCTCCCACCCTCCAAAGTTTGTCGGTTAATTGGCTTGGTGTAAATGTAAAATGGTCCCCGGTGTGTGTAGGGTGATCGCTGGTCGGCGCGGACTCGGTGGGCCGAAGGGCCTGTTCCCGCACTGTATCTCTGAACTAAAACTAAACTGGACTGAACTAAAGCCAGCAAAGTCCGATCAAGGATAGTCCGAGGGTCACCAATGCAGTAGGTAGTAGCTCAACACTGCTCTCTGAAGAATGGGAAATTGTCTGAAAACGAGTTACAGACAATGAGACTCACCAGGACAACTGGGAAGGGGGAGGGACAGAGAGAGAGGGGAAGCAAAGGGCTACTTGAAGCTAGAGAAGTCAATGTTCATACCGCTGGGGTGTAAGCTGCCCAAGCGAAATATCAGGTGCTGCTCCTCCAATTTGGAGCGCAGAAGGTTAAGGGGGGACTTGATTGAGGTCTTTAAAATGATGAAAGGGATAGACAGAGTTGACGTGGATAAGCTTTTCCCATTGAGGGTAGGAAAGATTTAAACAAGAGGGCATGACATGAGAATTAAGGGACAGAAGTTTAGGGGTAACATGAGGGGGAACTTCTTTACTCAGAGAGTGGCGGCTGTGTGGAATGAGCTTCCAGCAGAAGTGGTGGAGGCAGGATCGATTTTAACATTTAAAAGTAAAGTGGATAGGTATATGGACGGGAAGGGAATGGAGGGGTATGGTCTGAGTGCAGGTAGATGGGACTAGGGGAAAATAAATGGTCGGCACGGACTGGAAGGGCCGAGAAGGCCTGTTTCCGTGCTGTAATTGTTATATGGTTATATGGTTATATAGAAACATAGAAATTAGGTGCAGGAGTAGGCCAGTCGGCCCTTCGAACCTGCACTGCCATTCAATATGATCATGGCTGATCATCCAACTCAGTATCCCGTACCTGCCTTCTCTCCATACCCTCTGATCCCCTTACCCATAAGGGCCACATCTAACTCCCTCTTAAATATAGCCAATGAACTGGCCTCAACTACCCTCTGTGGCAGAGAGTTCCAGAGACCCACCACTCTGTGTGTGAAAAAAGTCCTTCTCATCTCGGTCCTGAAGGATTTCCCCCTTATCCTTAAGCTATCCTTAAGACCCCTTGTCCTGGACCTCCCCAACATCGGGAACAATCTTCATGCATCTAGCCTGTCCAACCCCTTAAGAATTTTGTAAGTTTCTATAAGATCCCCTCTCAATCTCCTAAATTCTAGAGAGTATAAACCGAGTCTATGCAGTCTTTGTACATAAAACAGTCCTGACATGCCAGGAATCAGTCTGGTGAACCTTCTCTGCAGAATTTTGTAAGTTTGTATAAGATCTTTAAGTAAGTTTCTATAAGATATGAGATGCTGGCCCTCCAATTTGCGCTGGGCCTCACTCTTATGATCGGTTGGATGGAGCGATACAGCAGGCAGTAGCTTCATAGATTAACTCTGCTTATAGACGCCTAGGACCTGTCAGGACTGTTGTACGATGAGCCTGTGTGGACACATTCAGGCAAATGCCACTGCACAAATCAATTGTCCGCTGTTACTGAGTGTTAGTGTTTAATGAAAGAAGCCTTTTTTGTAAGCCAGTTGTTCACCAGGTTGTACGGAGTCTGTACAGAAGAAATATCAAGCCAATATAATATAGTGATGCGATGAATAGATTGTCTGCGCGCTGCAGCCTTGGGCAGTCTCGTTCCTCGAGCCGTCGAAGCCCTTGAAAGAAAATGAAACTCGGGAGGCGCCGTGGCGCAGTGGTAGAGTTGCTGCCTCACAGCGCCACAGGTTCGATCCCGACCAGTTTGTACGCTCTCCCCGTGACCTGCGTTGGGTTTTCTCTCCGGGTGCTCCTGTCCCCTCCCCCCTCCCCCCCTCCCCCCCCCCACCCCCCACACCCCCCCCCCCCCCCACACTCCAAAGACGTGTAGCTTTGTGGGTTAGCTGGCCGACGGTAAAATATTGTAAATTGTCCCCGGTGTGGGTCGGATGGGGCTGGTGGGTGATCGCCGGTCGGCGGGGACTCGGCTGGTGGCCGGCGGGCTTGTGTTTCCGCGTTGTGTCTGAACTGAAATAAAGAAATGCTGCAGGGCTGCCTAAATCTCTGGTGGATTGCCCCGTCCACCCATCACTCTAAGCAGAAGGAGGAACGGTGAACGAGCAAGTGATGGTGGGTCTCTCTGGAATAGTGGTGGGTCTCTGGAACTCTCTGCCACAGAGGGTAGTTGAGGCCAGTTCATTGGCTATATTTAAGAGGGAGTTAGATGTGGCCCTTGTGGCTAAAGGGATCAGAGGGTATGGAGAGAAGGCAGGTACGGGATACTGAGTTGGATGATCAGCCATGATCATATTGAATGGCGGTGCAGGCTCGAAGGGCCGAATGGCCTACTCCTGCACCTAATTTCTATGTTTCTATGATCAAACAAGGACCTAATATGCATCTAATAGTCCTCGGGATCTGTGGACATCTCCAAACACTTTGAGCTAATTGCCAACTTTCTGAATTAACTGTTGATGTAATATAGGTCAGAACACAGCGGAGGATTGGAGCTCTTCATGGGCCCATAAAGAGTGACATAACTGCTTGAACAGTTTTCTTTACTAACGTTGCGTGAAAGATGTCACATTAACTGGAGCTTAGTATAATTCACATTGTCCACTAGACACCATTACATCTAAACGATGAGTCCTTGGGTTACTAATGAGCCTGTCCCACTGAGGTGATTTTTTAGGCGACTCCAGGCGACTAGACTGTCGCCACATGGCCGCCGCGGTGTGGCCCGTACGGTCGCGAATCGTCTACTCAGTCGCCCAAAGAGTCGTAGCGTCTTTCTGGTCGCCGCCGGATGAAAAATTTTTGGAGACAGTCGGCGACGGTGGGTTTGACGCCAATGAGCGTAGCTTGACTTCTCCTGACGTAGGTCAAAGTCAAAGTCAAAAGAATTTATTGTCATGTGGCCCTGACAGGACAATGAAAATCTTTCTTTGCATAGCACAACAGAACATAGAAGGCATTGACTACAATTATATACGTAAATACACCCATGAATTAATAAATTAATAAAGTGCAAATAACAGATGGAGGGATATTAATGTTCAGAGTTCCGAGCCAGGTTTAATAGCCTGATGGCTGTGGGGAAGTAGCTATTCCTAAACCGGGTTGTTGCAGTCTTCAGGCTCCTGTACCTTCTACCCGAAGGTAGCAGGGAGATGAGTGTGTGGCCAGGGTGGTGTGGGTCCTTGATGATGCTGCCAGCCTTTTTGAGGCAGCGACTGTGATAAATCCCCTCGATGGAAGGGAGGTCAGAGCCGATGATGGACTGGGCAGTGTTTACTACTTTTTGTAGTCTTTTCCTCTCCAGGGCGCTCAAGTTGCCGAACCAAGCCACGATGCAACCGGTCAGCGAGCTCTCTACTGGGCACCTGTAGAAGTTAGAGAGAGTCCTCCTTGACAGACCGACTCTCCGTAATCTTCTCTGTGTAGTTGTCGCCAGGATGAAGTAGGTTGTCGCTGGTACTGACTTCGTTTTTTTTAGTTGTTAAAGTAAATGATTCTATTTCAAATTTTATGTCGGGGGGGGGGGGGGGGGAGGGGGGTCCAGTCACCGATTTTTCGGCGGCTTGCTACGACTATGACAGCCGCCGGCAATCGCTGAAAAATAGCCTTGGTGGGCCAGGCCCTTAACTCTCCAAAAGACTGCATTCTCTGACTTCATAACGATTTTTCGACCCAATATTCAAAGGTTCATCAGTGATATGAGGGGGGGAAGATTGCAACCTTCACGTGGTCCGCCGTGTTTCGACTAATGCAATCGACTCGACGTGCACAAACGGAAGATCAAATAGAACAAGTTGTCCGACAACTTTAGGCCGTGCACGCCACACCGAAGAAGAAGAAGGGGTGATAGGAGAAGAATTAGGCCATTCAGCCCATCAAGTCTACTCCGCCATTCAATCATGGCTGATCTATCGTTGCCTCTCACCCCCATTCTCCTGCCTTCTCCCCATAACCCATGACACCCGCACTAATCAAGAATCTATCCATCCCCGCCTTAAAAATATGCACTCACTAGCCGTCCACAGCCTTCATTAGTTTGGTTCAGTTCAGCGATACAGCACGTAAACAGGCCCTTCGGCCCACCGAGTCTACACCGACCAGCGATCCCCGCACATTAACACTATCTTACCTACACACGCTAGGGACAATTTACATTTATACCAAGCCAATGACCCTGTAAAAGCCCTGTCCCACGGTACGAGTTCATTCCAAGAGCTCTCCCGAGTTTAAAAAAAAATCAAACTCGTGGTAAGCGCGGAGAATTAACATAGCGGGTACGTCGGAGCTCGGGGACGTCTTTTAGCGCTAACGGCAGGTACTCGGGAAGACTCGCTAACGGCAGGTAAGCTCGGGAAGACTCGTGAAGATTTTTCAACACGTTGCAAAAATGTTCACGAGAGCCCCGAGTACTGACGAGCGGCCATTACCGTAAATCTCCGAGTTCGGATCAGGGCAAACTCGGGGAGAGTTCTTGGAACGAACTCGTACCGTGGGACAGGGGTTTAAACCTACACGTCTTAGGAGTGTGGGAAGAAACCGAAGATCTCGGAGAAAACCCACGCGGGTCACGGGGAAAACGTACAAACTCCGTACAGACAACGCCCGCAGTCGGGATGGAACCCGGGTCTCTGGCGCTGTGAGGCAGCGACTCTACCGCTGCGCCACCGTGCCGCCCTTAAGGCATTTGCTCTGTTCGAGTTGCTTAAAGGCCCTGTCCCGCTTGCCAATTTGATATGACTGCCGGCATCATTTCAGTCCCGCCAAAAGATTTTGAACATTTCAAAATCCAGTGCCGTGAAATAAAAGTGTTGCGACACTTCAAAAACACCGCTCGTCAAAACGTCATCGAGCCACGTCACTGCCGCATCACGCCGCAAATTTTGCCGGCAGTCGCAGAAAGAAATCGCCAAGTGGGACAGGCCCTTAACTGAGGCAGCAAAAACGCCAGGCATCCTCTCACACAACACAAGGGGGCTTCTCCCCACCGATCCCGTCAACATTCCTTCCTCAATCCAAAGCAGATGAATTTGTTACACTGGCCGCCTGCCACGGCAGACAACGTTACACCAAGCTCCGCAGTTCAAAGCAACTCATCGCATGTGTGAAATACTTCTGAAATGTAGCGCTGTGAAATATGAAAGCAGGCCCTTATTACCGCATCTATTTTTATCGAGTACACATTACATTCAGCAGTTTGGGAAATAATTGAAAAGAGATATTGTAAGTGAACGGGGCTGAGGGCCTGGCTCTTATTGAGTTACCATCTCGACCGCAAATCTATCAAATGGCCCCATGCAACTTTCCCTTGCAATAAAGTGATATGGCATGTTATGGTATCCTGCATTTCTTCATGCTTCCAAAGCTAGTAATGCCCTCTTACTGACATCAATCACAGGTTCAAAACCCCGCCAGCTCTCAATAGGTTAATACTCGGTTTGGACAAAAACGCTGGAGAAACTCAGCGGGTGAGGCAGCGTCTATGGAGCGAAGGAATAGGTGACGTTTAGGGTTGAGACCGCAATGTCGGGGGGGGGCGGGAAAAAGAGGCGGAGACAGCGGACTGTGGGAGAACTGGGAAGGGGAGGGGAAGGAAGGAGTAAGCAAGGACTACCTGAAATTGGAGAAGTCAATGTTCATACCACTGGGGTGTAAACTACCCAAGCAAAATATAAGGTGCTGTTCCTCCAATTTGCGGTGGAACTCATTGTGGCCATGGAGGAGGCCCAGGACAGAGAGGTCGGATTCGGAATGGGAGGGGGAGTTGACGTGCTGAGCCACCGGGAGATCAGGTTGGTTAATGTAAACTGAGCGGAGGTGTTGGGTGAAGCGATCGCCCAGCCTGCGCTTGGTCTCACCGGTTTAGAGCAGTTGACACCTGGAACAGCATTTTTGTCAACCTTCGATATTACCAGCATCTGCAGTTCTTTCTTAAACATTCTAGGTTTGCTGTCTCAATTTCAGTTTGGTTCTGTTTATTGTCGCGTGTATCGAGGTACAGTGAAAAGCTTTTTGTTGCGTGCCAACCAGTCCGCAGAAAGGCAGCACACGATTACAATCGAGCTGTCCACAGTGTACAGATACACGATAAGGGAATGTGTAGGAAGGGAGGTCACGGTGGCGTAGCGGTAGAGTTGCTGCCTTACAGCGAATGCAGCGCCGGAGACCCGGGTTCAATCCCGACTACGGGTGCTGTCTGTACAGAGTTTGTACACGTTCTCTCCGTGACCTACGTGGGTTTTCTCTCCGGGATCTTCGGTTTACAGCGAAGTTTCGAGTCGAGACCCTTCCTCATACTTGGAGTCGGGGGAGAGGGAAATCAGAGATATAGATGGTGATGTAGGGAGATATAAAAACAAGTGTAAATTAGTAAAGTAAGTACATTGCATTTATCTAGCGCGTTTAAATCAACCCGCGTTGAAACCAAAGTGCTTTACATAGAAGAAATAATAATGTTTCCGTAAATCCATAGAAAAATAAGAATATAAGAAAAATGGCACAACACATTATAGAATTCAACATGAACGTGTCCCCACAACAGAATCCAAATTTTCCACTGTGGGGAACGGCATCAGAAAGTTCAGGGGCCTATTCGTGGCCTCCGCAGCCAGCCCCATGTTTTCATGCCCTCTCGCCGGGAAGATGGAACTCCGGCCTCAGGTGAACACTCCACAGCGGCTTGGGAATGCCTGGAGCGGCCGCTTCCTCCCCGGAGACCGCGGCACCCGTAGTCCTCGGCCCGCACTGGCTGGAGCTCTGACTCTGGCGATCTCGGATCCCAGGCTCCGCGGTGTTTTATATCCAACGCCGCCCGTGGCCACAGCTCCGCGATGTTGGGAGTCGGCGGTCAGGAGCTTACCGCACGGCGACCCGGTAAGGCATCGCCCGCTCCGTGATGGTGTCCCAGCGCTGTGCCGCCTCCGCCGGAGCTGTGATCCCGGCCGGTCCCGATTCGATGGTAGGCCGCGAGGAGGGGGCGAAGAAGCAGCTCGGAGGGAAGCCGCCTCTCCGACCAGGTAGGGACTAGGAACTAAAGTTTCCCCCTTCCCCTCCCCTACCCCCCACATAAAAGAAGACCTCCAACTAACATTTGTTTTGTTTTTTAACAGGACTAAAATAAATAAATAAATAAATAAAAACAGGGTGAAAGGGCGGACTGCAATCTGCTGTCCGTTCAAGGATAGTCCGAGGGTCACCAATGAGGTAGATAGTAGTTCAGGACCGCTCTCTGGTTGTGGTAGGATGGTTCAGTTGCCTGATAACAGCTGGGAAGAAACTGTCCCTGAATCTGGAGGTGTGTGCGTTTTCCAACATCTCGGAATGGGCATTCCGATTGAGCGTGAAAACGTGCAAGGCTGATTCTGTGCGAGACGGTCATCTTGACAGATTACTTTCTCAAACCATCGAACAAAGGGCGGTAGAGTCGCTGCCTCGCAGCGCCAGAGACTCGGGTTCGATCCCATGTAGGGGCGCTGTCCGTACAGCGTTTGTACGTTCTCCCCGTGACCTGCGTGGGTTTTCTCTTGGTGCTCCGGTTTCCTCCCACACGGGGTCGCCAATTTTCTCGCTCCCAAATAGGGGACAAAAGGCTAAAACACGGGACCAATTCCCGACGGCAATTCGTTGACCGACTGGGCCGTGTCTGGGTGAACGATGAGTTGGCCCGGGTGCTGGGCTGCACACAAAGCCCAGCCGGCGGGGCCAGCTGAGGAGTTTTGGCCTGGGGGTCGCGCGCAAATTCCGGCGCCCCGGCCAACTCGTGAACCGATGATTGGTCGTGAGAAGGAGAGGTGGTGGTGGTGTCGGTGGTAAGCGAAGGTCCAAAGGTCGGACAGCTGGCCGGGCTGCCGACCGACCGACGGGGCCACGGGCGAGGCGCTGCTGCTGCTGCTGCTGCTGCTGCTGCACTCCATGGGCTGCACTACGTCGGGGACGGGTGAGGCGGGGCCGGATGCGGCGCTCTCACCCGACAGTCCCCTCGACCCGAGTAGTAGCGGTCAAATACGGGACAAGGGCAGACAAACCGATTTAGCCCAAAATACGGGATGTCCCGGCTAATACGGGACAGTTGGCAAGATACACATCCCAAAAAAGTATAGGTTTGTAGGTTAATTGGCTTCGGTAAAATTGTAATTTCTCCCTGGTGTGTAGGATAGTGTTAGTGTACGGGGTGATCGCTGGTCGGCGTGGATTCGGTGTGTTTCCACACTGTATCTCAAAAGACTATAGTCCGGCAGTTGAATAGGTTTCAAGCATGGACTACTGGTAACTATTTCCTCCTTCATGGTAAACATTTCGTCACTACCAACACAACTGGAAAGATGCAAAAAGCTGGAGTAACTCAGCAGGTCAGACAGCATCTCTGGTGACGTTTTGGGCCGAGACCCTTCTTCAGACTGCTCTATGTTCTCATGGTGGCACAGCGATAGAGCTACTGCCTGAGAGCACCAGAGACCCGGGCTCAATCCCAACTACGGGTGCTGTCTGTGCGGAGTCAATACATTCTCTCTAGGACCACGTGGGTTTTCTCCAGGAGCTCCGGTTTCCTCCCACTCGTCAAAGACGCGCAGGTCTTTCGGATAATTGGCTCGGTACAAATGCAAAATTGTCCCTAGTGTGTGTAGGGTGCGTTAATGGGTGCGGGGATCGCTGGTCGGCGCGGACACGGTGGGCCGAAGGGCCTGTTTCCGCGCCGTGTCTCCAAACGAAACTAAACTATTTCTTCGCGGAGATTGCGCCCTGAAGAATTTTCAAATGTTCGAGATGAAAGGTGAGCTAGAATTTGCTTCTCCAAGAGATGGAACGGAAAGTGATTTGTTGCTTTATGTATTCAGTGAAGTATGTGGCGCCATTGTGTTGCAAAGCCCTTTGATCTCAGCCTGTAACATGTTCAGGCTTCCCAACGCAGAGGGATGCTTTCAAGAATGGAAAATTGATGGTGAGGAAGGCATTTATGTTTTTATAGGACATTTGGCAGGCAGTTCTGGGGGGGGGTGGGGGGGGGGGGGGGGGAGAGGAGAGAGCAAAAAATAGAACATATTCTTGAAACCCAATGTCCTGCACCTGCATCTCCTCCAACCTCATCTACTGCATCCGCTGTTCCAGGTGTCAGCTGCTCTACATCGGCTCGGCGATCGTTTCGCCCAACACCTCCGCTCAGTTCGCATTAACCAACCCGATCTCCCGGTGGCTCAGCACTTCGACTCCCCCTCCCATTCCAAATCCGACCTCTCTGTCCTGGGCCTCCTCCATGGCCAGAGTGAGCAACACCGCAAGTTGGAGGAACAGCACCTCATATTCCGCTTGGGCAGTTTTCCCCCCAGCGGTATGAACACTGACTTCTCCAATTTCAGGTAGTCCCTCATTCCCCTCCCCTTCCCAGCTCTCCCACACAGCCCACTGTCTCTGCCTCTTCCTTTCTTCCTCCCTCCCACCCCCACATCAGTCTGAAGAAGGGTCTTGACCCGAAACTTCACCCATTCCTTCGCTCCATAGGAGCTGCCTCACCCGCTGAGTTTCTCCAGCATTTCTGTCTATTAACAACATATCATTGTACTTATGAAACAGCTGATGTATTGAGACATTGGGAGACACCTCACCGGAGCATTAACTAGCTAAAAATCAGATACAACAAATAGGAGCTAAATAAATTAATTGCAATTCTTAGAGACAATCCACAATAGACAATAGACAATAGGTGCAGGTGGAGGCCATTCGGCCCTTCGAGCCAGCACCGCCATTCAATGTGATCATGGCTGATCATCCCCAATCAGTACCCCGTTCCTGCCTTCTCCCCATATCCCCTGTCTCCGCTATCTTTAAGAGCCCTATCTAGCTCTCTCTTGAAAGTATCCAGAGAACCGGCCTCCACCGCCCTCTGTGGCAGAGAATTCCACAGACTCACCACTCTCTGTGTGAAAAAGTGTTTCTCAGTTCTAAATGGCTTACCCCTTATTCTTAAACTGTGGCCCCTGGTTCTGGACTCCCCCAACATGTTTCCTGCCTCTAGCGTGTCCAAACGCTTAATAATCCCCTCTCTTATTGAAACAAATAATATTATTAAGAAGGTACACAAAAGGCTGGAGAAACTCAGCGGGTGCAGCAGCAGCATCTAAGGGGCGGAGGAGATAGTCATCCTCTCTGTTTCCGCAGCGTGATAGCGGAGGCGCTTGCCTGACCGTAGCAGCTGGAGCAGTCCGTTGCTGGGGTGGTTGGGGTCCTTCATGATCCTGCTGGCTTTGGATCTGCACCTCCTGGTGTATAGGCCCTGCAGGGGGGCGAGTGTAGTTCCCGTAGTGCGTTCGGCAGAACGCACTACTCTCTGCAGAGTCCTTTCAGGGACCCAAGCAGTCCTTCCAGGTCCGACAGAGGTTCACCTGCACCTCCTCCAACCTCATCTACTGCATCCGTTGCTCCAGATGCCAGCTGATCTACATCGGTGAGACCAAGCGGAGGCTGGGCGATCGTTTCGCCGAACACCTCCGCTCGGTCCGCAATAACCAACCCGACCTCCCGGTGGCTCAGCACTTCAACTCCCCCTCCCATTCCGTATCCGACCTCTCGGTCCTGGGCCTCCTCCATGGCCAGAGTGAGCAACACCGCAAGTTGGAGGAACAGCACCTCATATTCCGCTTGGGGAGTCTGCATCCTCTGGGCTTAAACATTGAATTTTCTCAATTCTGTGAACCCTGGCTGCCTCCTCCCCTTCCCACCTCTCCCTCAGCCCTCTGGCCCTGGCATTCCCTCTCTCTCTATCTCTCCCCCCACCCAAGTCGCACTAGCTTCTCATTTTCACACTACAAACAGCTTACAATGGCCTGTTTCCTTTATCATCGATACTTTTTTGCATATCTTTCATTCATTGTTCTTTATCTCTCCACATCACCGTCTATATCTCTCGTTTCCCTGATCCCTGACCAGTCTGAAGAAGGGTCTCGACCCGAAACGTCGCCTATCTCCTTCGCTCCTTAGATGCTGCTGCACCCGCTGAGTTTCTCCAGCCTTTTTGTGTAACCCTCGATTCTCCAGCATCTGCAGTTCCTTCTTTAACAATATTATTAAGAATCCTGAGCTCAACACAAACTGCCGGATAAACGCAAACGTGAATGAATTTAATTAAAACGGTAAATGCAACGAGCTTCTATCCCCCACAGTGGGTTAAAGTATGATGGAGCGTTTGACTGCACTGGGCCTCTGCTCGCTGGTGTATTCCTCCAATCATTTATAGGCTTAGTAATTAGCGATAGGGCGCACTTGTTTGTGCACTTGGTAGGGCGAGATCTCTGAGGAAATGGCACGGTGGCGCAGCAGTAGAGTTGCTGCCTTGAGAACACGGACAACTAACCACCGGGTGGCGCCAGCAATGGCTGCCTCGCCAACAGTCTGTCTGTCCCTTCCCCCTTTGTTGTTTTATCGTCTGTGTTAAATGTATGTTTTAGTGTTCTTTATGTGGGGGGTGGGGTTGGGGAGGGTGGGGGGAAACTTTTTCAAAATCCCTTACCTCGACGGAGATGCGACTATTTTCCGTGTCGTATCCCCGTCCGCCATGCGGCTGAACATGCGGAGGATCTGGCGGCCTCGTGCTGGAGACCGACTCCGGGAGCTCCAGGCCGCAGGAGCTTCGACCGCCCCAGACAAGGGACCTTCGATCGTCGAACGCGGGAGAATGAAGAGGGAAGAAGATCGGACTTTATTGTCTTCCATCACAGTGAGGAACGTGGGGATCCGCTGTGGTGGATGTTTAGGTTAACGTTTATGCAGTTGTGTGTCTTGTTGCTTTTTTTTGGTATGGATGCATGTTAATCACTGCACCATCATTTGTACAGTGATATTTGAAACCTTTGAACCTTTCGATTCAGTACTGACCATGGGTGCTGTCTGCGCGGAGTTTGCATGATCCTCTCCTGCGTCTATCTTCGGCGTAAACCAGCATCCTACACGTGGAACAATGCAGCAGAGGAACAGGCCCTTCGGCCCGCAGTGTCCGTGCCGAACATGATGACTCTGCCGAAGAAGGCCAAACGATATCTGTCTGCGTCCAGACCCCTATGTTCCCTGCACATCCATGCGCCTGGCTAAAAGTCTCCTAAACGCCAGTCTCATATCTCCACCGCCACCCCAGGCAGCAGGTTCCAGGCACCCACCACCCTCTGTGCTAAAATGAAACGTTGCCACACTCACCACTCATGTGGCGCAGCGGTAGAGTTGCTGCCTCACATCGAATGCAGCGACGGAGACCCGGGTTCGATCCCGACCACGGGTGCTTGCCTGTACGGGGTTTGTACGTTCTCCCCGTGACCCGCGTTTGTTTTTTTTATCTCCGAGATCATCGGTTTCCTCCCGCATTCCAAAGACGTGCGGGATTGTAGGTTAATTGGCTCGGCAAATGTAAAAAGTGTCCCTAGTTGTGTGTAGGGTGGGTGGTGTTAATGTGCGGGGGATCGCTGGTCGGCGCGGACCCGGTGGGCTGAAGGGCCTGTTTCCGTGCTGTATTTCTCAACTAAACTAGTTTAGGCCGATTAGGAAAAGGGGAGATGCAGCGTGACCTGGGTGTCATGGTACACCAGTCATTGAAAGTAGGCATGCAGGTGCAGTAGGCAGTGAAGAAAGCAAATGGTATGTTAGCTTTCATAGCAAAAGGATTTGAGTATAGGAGCAGGGAGGTTCGACTTCAGTTGTATAGGGTCTTGGTGAGACCACACCTGGAGTATTGCGTACAGTTCTGGTCTCCAAATCTGAGGAAGGACATTATTGCCACAGAGGGAGTGCAGAGAAGGTTCACCAGACTGATTCCTGGGATGTCAGGACTCTCTTATGAACAAAGACTACATAGACTCGGTTTATACTCTCTAGAATTTAGGAGATTGAGGGGGGATCTTATAGAAACTTGCAAAATTCTTAAGGGGTTGGACAGGCTAGATGCAGGAAGATTGTTCCCGATGTTGGGGAGGTCCAGGACAAGGGGTCACAGCTTAAGGATAAGGGGGTAATCCTTTAGGACCGAGATGAGAAGGACTTTTTTCACACAGAGAGTGGTGGGTCTCTGGAACTCTCTGCCACAGAGGGTAGTTGAGGCCAGTTCATTGGCTATATTTAAGAGCCTACTCCTGCACCTAATTTCTATGTTTCTATGTTTCTATGTAAATGTGCCCTCTAGTCTTTAACATTTACACATTGGGGAAAAAATGTTGTGGCTATCTACCCTTTCTATACCCTCTGATAATGTTCGATACTTCCAACAGGTCTTTCCACAACCTCCAGCCTTCTGGAGAAACCGAACAAAGTCTGTCCAATCTTCCCCTGTACCTAACACCCCATTGAATCCAGGCACCATTCTGGTAAACCTCTTTTTGCACCCCCCCCATCTTTATGCGATGCCGTGACCAGAATCGCAAATCTTTCCGCGTTATTTTCCGTGGAGTAATTGTTACTTTTCGTTTTCGAGATGCAGAGGTGGAAACAGGCCCCATCGGCCCACCGGGTCCGCGCCGACCAGCGATCTCCCCGCACACTAGCCCTGCCCTCCACACCAGCGACAGTTTGCACCAAGCCAATCAACTTACAATCCCGCACGTCTTTCGGAGTGTGGGAGGAAACCGGAGCACCCGGAGAAAACCGGGGAGGACGTACAAGCTCCGTACGGTCAGCGCCCGCGGTCAGGGTCTCTGGCGATGTGAGGCAGCGACTCTACCGCTGTGCCACCGTGCCGCCCCAGAGTAATGGGTGAACTAGCGAGAAATATGGCTGTGTTTGATCAAGTTGATGCATTTGCTCGTGCAAAGCTTGAAAAAAACCCCATCTGAAGAAGGGTCTCGACCCGAAACGTCGCCTATCTCCTTCGCCCCTTAGATGCTGCTGCACCCGCTGAGTTTCTCCAGCTTTTTGTGTAACCCATTATATAGATAGTATTTTTACAGGTTAATTTTCCATTTATTCGTTGTGTTGGTTGAAGAGTAATGGTTCGGAAGAAAGCAAGATAGTTAGACAGTCTAAAGGAGGGACTCGACCCGAAACGCCACCCATTCCGTCTCTCTAGGGATGCTGCCTGTCCCGCTGAGTTACTCCAGCTTTTTGTGTCTACAGGGCCTGTCCTACCAGCATCCGACTCCACGCGATGAGCGCGATCAAACTAGAAGCGGGGGCCGCGCGGAGGTCGGGTGATCCCCTGTACAGGGCCGTTCCCACCAGCATGCGCCTGCATGCGGCAATCGCGACCAAACCGGCAGCAAGGGCCGCGCGGAGGTCGGGTGAGTGGCACAACGCGGCGCAAAGTGGGGCGAACTTGGAGCGAAGTCTAAGGTAAGTTCGCCAGAACAGAGAGGGGCACACAGAGAGGGGCACAGAGGCACACACACACACAGGGCCATGGAGCCACACACATAGAGGTTCACGGAGGCACCTACAGAGAGGGTCACGGAGGCACGACGTCGAGGCGGTGTGTAATGCGTCGAGGCGACTGCGAGCCGACAAGCCGTTGCCGCGCGGAATTTTTTAACATTGTCAGTTTTTCGGAGCCCCGCGCGATGTCGGGACGACCTCCGCACAATTCCGCACGGCTCCGGCGATTGAAGTGGGACCGGCCCCGCGACGCCGGACGGCTCAAGCGACCACGTTAGGTCGCGCTCATTGCATGGAGTTGCATGCTGGTGGGACAGGCCCTTTCGATAGAGCTCTAGGGGCTAGTGGAGTCAAGGGATATGGGGAAAAGGCAGGCACGGGTTATTGATTGTGGACGATTAGCCATGATCGCAATGAATGGCGGTGCTGGCTCGAAGGGCCGAATGGCCTCCTCCTGCACCTATTTTCGGTGTTTCTTTAAGCATCCACCACAGCATTCTTCACCGTGATGGAAGGCAACAAACTTCAGTCAGTATTCTGTGGTCGAGCGGCCTTGACCCTTCTCGAGCTTTATCTGGTTTCGACTTACGATATTTCCGATTTACGACGGGCTTATTGGAACGTAACCCCCATCATTCAGTTGAGGAGCACCTGTAAAATTTGGAGTTCTGGTCTCCAAATCTGAGGAAGGACATTATTGCCATAGAGGGAGTGCAGAGAAGGTTCACCAGACTGATTCCTGGGATGTCAGGACTGTCTTATGAACAAAGACTGGATAGACTCGGTTTATACTCTCTAGAATTTAGGAGATTGAGAGGGGATCTTATAGAAACTTACAAAATTCTTAAGGGGTTGGACAGGCTAGCTGCAGGAAGATTGTTCCCGATGTTAGGGAGGTCCAGGACAAGGGGTCACAGCTTAAGGATAAGGGGGAAATCCTTTAGGACCGAGATGAGAAGGACTTTTTTCACACAGAGAGTGGTGGGTCTCTGGAACTCTCTGCCACAGAGGGTAGTTGAGGCCAGTTGATTGGCGAGATTTAAGAGGGAGTTAGATGTGGCCCTTGTGGCTAAGGGGATCAGAGGGTATGGAGAGAAGGCAGGTACGGGATACTGAGTTGGATGATCATATTGAATGGCGGTGCAGGCTCGAAGGGCCGAATGGCCTACTCCTGCACCTAATTTCTATGTTTCTATGTTTCTAAATTGTCCCCGGTGTGCGTGTGGGTTAGTGTAAGTGTGCGGGGATCGCTGGTCAGCGCGGACTCGGTGGGCCGAAGGGCCTGTTTCTGCGCTGTATCTCCATACTAAATGCCCCAAAAAAAGCCAGTCACCAGTTTTCTGTATTCATCCCATACATTTTCCTCAATCAATTCTAGTCAAGTCACTTTTATTTCTATAGCACATTTAAAACACAACTCTCGTTGGCCAAAGTGTTTAACATTGGTGGAGGTACTAACGTTATACAACAGTGGTTCGTAGATTTCGACGAGGTCTATTTTTGGGAGTTGGGGACTGGGGAGAATGAGGGCAGTAATGGACTCTGCCTTGCAACTGTGGAGTGCAAGGGTCAGTCTCACTCACACTTCGGTGAACAAGTGAACAATGGTTGGGAGAGTGACCTCTGCCCCCCCCCCCCCCCCCCCGGGCCAGCAGAAGCGAGCTGAGTCAGCAGATCTCAACAGATCTGCAGACGCTGCCGTGACCTTGGTTCTGTAGCGCAGCCACCATCAGTTGAATAGGTTTCCCATTAGTTCGAATGATTAGCTCACTCCCGTGGGAAGTATGCTGAGGGAAGATGCGGCATCGTAGACTGAAAGAAAGTGCAGGGAAGAACTGCGGAGGCTGGTTTAAACCGAAGGCAGACACAAAAGGCTGGAGTAACTCAGCGGGACAGGCAGCATCTCTGGAGAGAAGGAACGGGTGCCGCAGTCTGAAGAAGGATTGGAAGGAAGTTGTGGACCGATTTCTTTTTGAGTTTGGGCTAGTTAACATAGAAACATAGAAACATAGAAAATAGGTGCAGGAGTCGGCCATTCGGCGCTTCAAGCCTGCACCGCCATTCAATATGATCATGGCTGATCATCCAACTCAGTATCCCGTACCTGCCTTCTCTCCATACCCTCTGATCCCCTTAGCCGCAAGGGCCACACCTAACTCCCTCTTAAATATAGCTAACTATAGCTAAATATAACTATATATAATATAGTTTAGAGGTACAGTGGGGAAAGCGGCCCTTCGGCCCACCGAGTCCGCGCCGACCAGCAATCCCCGCACATTGACGCAGTCCTACACACACTAGGTACAATTTTACAAATATACTCAGCCAATTAACCTACAAACCTGAGGCAGCCAAAAATGCTGGAGAAACTCAGCGGGTGCAGCAGCATCTATGGATCGAAGGAAATAGGCAACGTTTCGGGCCGAAACCCTTCTTCAGACCGGAATATTCCCTATTTCCTTCGCTCCATAGATGCTGCTGAGTGTCTCCAGCACTTTTGTCCACCTTCGATTTTCCAGCATCTGCAGTTCCTTCTTAAACACTTAACCTGCAAACCTGCACGTCTTTGGTGCGTGGGAGGAGACCGAAGATCACGGAGAAATCCCACGCAGGTCACGGGGAGAACATACAAACTCCGTCCCAGACAAGCACCCCTAGTCGGGATCGAACCCGGGTCTCCGGCGCTGTGAGGCAGCAACTCTACCGCTGCGCCACCGTGCCGCCCTGGTTTGGTGCAACGGTTTTCATCAACTCCCTTCTGCGTCTTCCACCACTCGTGGACCTTTCTCATCCCCCTCTCCTCACTCTTCTCATAACTTTATACGCCACTATTAGAACGGAGACGAGGAAAAACTTTTTCTCACAGAGAGGGGTGAGTCATATTGAGGATTAATGCAAATAATCTTTTACCCAGAGTAGGGGTATCAAGAACCAGAGGACATTAGCTTAGCTTAGTTTAGTTCAGTTCAATTCAGTTTAGTTTAGACAATAGACAATAGACAATAGGTGCAGGAGTAGGCCATTCGGTCATTCGAGCCAGCACCACCATTCAATGTGATCATGGCTGATCATCCCCAATCAGTACCCCGTTCCTGCCTTCTCCCCATATCCCCTGACTCCGCTACCTTTAAGAGCCCTATCTAGCTCTCTCTTGAAAGTATCCAGAGAACCGGCCTCCACCGCCCTCTGAGGCAGAGAATTCCACAGACTCACCACTCTCTGCGTGAGAATTTAGTTGATGTCACATGTCACTGAGGTGCAGTGAAAATGAGATATGTGTGTGTAGCACCCGGAGAAAATCCACGCAGGTGACGGGGAGAAAGTGCAACCTCCGCACGGACAGCACCCGTAGTCAGGATCGACCAGGCATGGTCGAGCAATCGATCATTTTGCCTGCCTGCTGCAGTTTGTATCAATACCACACCCAAAAGCAGCACTAAATCAAAGTTAGTGGGACAACAATAAGCAAGCTAGAAAATTGCCAACATTCATAAAGGTCTCTCCCGCACTCTGCGATGATTGCCAACACATAAACTAATATAGAGTGGACTTACGTGGCATTCCATATATCTCATTCAATACTCTGCCATTTCACCACTCATAAAATTCAACTATCTGGTCTGCGGTTGAGATGTTAACTGATATCCCATTTTTCTTCGCTAAAGGTTTACAATTAAGTTACGCTTATCAAGCCCTCAGTATAGTTTAATTGAGTTCAGAGATGCGGCGTGGAAACAGGCCCTTCGGCCCATCGAGTTCCCGCTGACTGGCGTTCAGCCTGGGCACTCGTTCTATCCCACATGCTCGGGACAACAAACTGAAGCCGTTTAACCTACAAACCCACTGAGCTACTCCAGCACTCTGTGTTTTTAGACCGGATCGAACCCGGGTCTCTGGCGCTGTGAGGCATTAGCGGTAACGATGCGCCACCGTGCCGCTCACATGCGATCTATGCAATAAGACGCTCATTGTGAACTTGACACATGGCAATAACGCACCGTTGAACCATTTGAACCATTGGATAGTAGTTCGGCCGACTGGAGACCCGGCAACAAAAATGTTTTTCAATGTACCTTGGTTCACATGGCAACAATAAGGGCGGCACGGTGGCGCAGCGGTAGAGTTGCTTCCTTACAGTGCAGAGACCTGGGTTCAATCCTGACTACGGGTGCTGTGTGTACGGAGTTTGCACGTTCCCCCTGTGACCTGTGTGGGTTTTCTCCCACGCTCCACAGACGTACAGGTTTGTAGGTTAATTGGCTTGGTGTAATTGTAAATTGTCCCTAGTGTGTGTAGGATAGTGTTAGTGTGCGGGGATCGCTGGTCGAAGGGTCTGTTTCTCTGCTGCATCTCTAAACTAAAGCTAAACTAAACTCAATTAAAGTGAATTAAAACTAAACTAAAGACAAAACTCAAACTCAAACTCAACTCAAACTCAAACTCAAACTCAACTCAAACTCAAACTCAAACTCAACTCAAACTCAAACTCAACTCAAACTCAACTCAAACTCAACTCAACTCAAACTCAAACTCAACTCAACTCAAACGCAACTCAAACTCAACTCAAACTCAACTCAACTCAAACTCAAACTCAACTCAACTCAAACTCAACTCAAACTCAAACTCAAACTCAAACTCAAACTCAAACTCAACTCAACTCAAACTCAAACTCAAACTCAAACTCAAACTCAAACTCAACTCAAACTCAACTCAAACTCAACTCAACTCAACTCAACTCAACTCAAACTCAACTCAAACTCAACTCAAACTCAACTCAAACTCAACTCAACTCAACTCAACTCAACTCAAACTCAACTCAAACTCAACTCAAACTCAACTCAAACTCAAACTCAACTCAAACTCAACTCAAACTCAACTCAAACTCAACTCAAACTCAAACTCAACTCAAACTCAACTCAAACTCAACTCAACTCAACTCAACTCAAACTCAACTCAACTCAACTCAACTCAACTCAACTCAACTCAACTCAACTCAAACTCAAACTCAACTCAACTCAACTCAACTCAAACTCAAACTCAAACTCAACTCAACTCAACTCAACTCAAACTCAAACTCAAACTCAAACTCAAACTCAAACTCAACTCAAACTCAACTCAAACTCAACTCAAACTCAAACTCAACTCAAACTCAACTCAAACTCAACTCAACTCAACTCAACTCAAACTCAACTCAACTCAACTCAACTCAACTCAACTCAACTCAACTCAACTCAAACTCAAACTCAACTCAACTCAACTCAACTCAACTCAAACTCAAACTCAACTCAACTCAACTCAACTCAAACTCAAACTCAAACTCAAACTCAAACTCAAACTCAACTCAACTCAACTCAACTCAACTCAACTCAACTCAACTCAACTCAACTCAACTCAACTCAACTCAACTCAACTCAAACTCAAACTCAACTCAACTCAACTCAACTCAAACTCAAACTCAAACTCAAACTCAAACTCAAACTCAACTCAACTCAACTCAACTCAAACTCAACTCAAACTCAACTCAAACTCAACTCAAACTCAACTCAACTCAAACTCAACTCAAACTCAAACTCAAACTCAAACTCAACTCAACTCAAACTCAAACTCAACTCAAACTCAACTGAAACTCAACTCAAACTCAACTCAACTCAACTCAACTCAACTCAACTCAAACTCAAACTCAACTCAACTCAACTCAACTCAAACTCAAACTCAAACTCAAACTCAAACTCAACTCAACTCAACTCAACTCAACTCAACTCAAACTCAACTCAAACTCAAACTCAACTCAAACTCAACTCAACTCAAACTCAACTCAAACTCAACTCAAACTCAACTCAACTCAAACTCAACTCAACTCAACTCAAACTCAACTCAACTCAAACTCAACTCAAACTCAACTCAACTCAAACTCAACTCAAACTCAAACTCAAACTCAAACTCAACTCAACTCAAACTCAAACTCAACTCAAACTCAACTCAAACTCAACTCAAACTCAACTCAAACTCAACTCAACTCAACTCAACTCAAACTCAAACTCAACTCAACTCAACTCAACTCAAACTCAACTCAACTCAAACTCAAACTCAACTCAAACTCAACTCAAACTCAACCTCAACCTCAACTCAAACTCAACTCAAACTCAACTCAACTCAAACTCAACTCAAACTCAACTCAAACTCAAACTCAACTCAACTCAACTCAAACTCAACTCAACTCAAACTCAAACTCAACTCAAACTCAACTCAAACTCAACTCAACCTCAACTCAAACTCAAACTCAACTCAAACTCAACTCAAACTCAACTCAAACTCAACTCAACTCAACCTCAACTCAAACTCAACTCAAACTCAACTCAACTCAACCTCAACCTCAAACTCAACCTCAAACTCAACTCAACTCAACCTCAAACTCAACCTCAACCTCAACCTCAAACTCAAACTCAACTCAAACTCAACTCAACCTCAACCTCAAACTCAACCTCAACTCAAACTCAACCTCAAACTCAACTCGACTCAACCTCAACCTCAAACTCAACCTCAACTCAAACTCAACTCAAACTCAAACTCAACTCAAACTCAACTCAACTCAACCTCAACCTCAAACTCAACCTCAACCTCAAACTCAAACTCAACCTCAACTCAAACTCAACTCAACTCAACCTCAACCTCAAACTCAACCTCAACCTCAAACTCAAACTCAAACTCAAACTCAAACAAAACTAAACTAAACTAAATAGCTAAGACTTGGCCACAGATCTCCAACAGGGGCTGATGGGATCTTTCTCGTGATGTAGATGCGTGACCTATTTCCTGGTGAACATGTGGCAGTGGGCGATGCCAAGATGGTGCGGGGCTGTGGGACATGAGGAACATGCCCGCGTGTTGAGGGATGGGACACTGGCCAAGTGCCTCGTGCTGCCTCCTACGATCGCCTGCCAAGGAACGGGCAAGATGAGTGTCTGACACCTGACTGGAACATTGTCAAACGTCTCCAAAGTCACCTTGCATGAAGCTAAGGGTTGCTCTCCCAGCTCCTCCATAGCCCGCTAGTGTAGTGAAGCCTTCATGAATGACTCTGTTTCTGTACTGTTCCACTGTATGTAGCAAAAGGATTTGAGTATAGGAGCAGGGAGGTTCTACTTCAGTTGTATAGGGTCTCGGTGAGACCACACCTGGAGTATTGCATGCAGTTCTGGTCTCCAAATCTGAGGAAGGACATTATTGCCATAGAGGGGGTACAGAGAAGGTTCACCAGACTGATTCCTGGGATGTCAGGACTGTCTTATGAACAAAGACTGCATAGACTCGTTTTATACTCTCTAGAATTTAGGAGATTGAGAGGGGATCTTATAGAAACTTACAAAATTCTTAAGAGGTTGGACAGGCTAGATGCAGGAAGATTGTTCCCGATGTTGGGGCGGTCCAGGACAAGGGGTCACAGCTTAAGGATAAGGGGGAAATCCTTTAGGACCGAGATGACCACGGGTGCTTGTCTGTACGGACTTTGTACGTTCTCCCACGTGACCTGCGTGAGGTTACTCCGGGCGCTCCGGTTTCCTCCCACACTTCAAGGATGTGCAGGTCTGGAGGTTAATTGGCTTTGGTAAAATTGTAAATTGTCCCCAGTGTGGGTAGGATAGGGCTAATGTATGGAGTGTTCGCTGGTCGGCGCGGACTCGGTGGGCCGAAGGGCCTGTTTCCACAATGTAGCTCTAAACTAAACCTGTGGTGCATCATCTGCCACAATCCAAGAACATAGAAACATAGAAATGAGGTGCAGGAGTAGGCCATTCGGCCCTTCGAGCCTGCGCTGCCATTCAATATCATGGCTGATCATCCAACTCAGTATCCCGTACCTGCCTTCTCTCCATACCCTCTGATCCCCTTAGCCATAAGGGCCACATCTAACTCCCTCTTAAATATAGCCAATGAACTGGCCTCAACTACCCTCTGTGGCAGAGAGTTCCAGAGACCCACCACTCTCTGTGTGAAAAAAGTCTTTCTCATCTCGGTCCTAAAGGGCTAGTGTGCGGGGAGATCGCTGGTCGGCGCGGACCCGGTGGGCCGATGGGGCCTGTTCCCACCTCTGCATCTCGAAAACGAAAAGTAACAATTACTCCACGGAAAATAACGCGGAAAGATTTGCGATTCTGGTCACGACATCGCATAAAGATGGGGGGGGGGGGGGGGGGGTGCAAAAAGAGGTTTACCAGAATGGTGCCTGGATTCAGTGGGGTGTTAGGTACAGGGGAAGATTGGACAGACTTTGTTCGGTTTCTCCAGAAGGCTGGAGGTTGTGGAAAGACCTGTTGGAAGTATCGAACATTATCAGAGGGTATAGAAAGGGTAGAGAGCCACAACATTTTTTCCCCAATGTGTAAATGTTAAAGACTAGAGGGCACATTTACATAGAAACATAGAAACATAGAAATTAGGCGCAGGAGTAGGCTCTTAAATATAGCCAATGAACTGGCCTCAACTACCCTCTGTGGCAGAGAGTTCCAGAGACCCACCACTCTCTGTGTGAAAAAAGTCCTTCTCATCTCGGTCCTAAAGGATTACCCCCTTATCCTTAAGCTGTGACCCCTTGTCCTGGACCTCCCCAACATCGGGAACAATCTTCCTGCATCTAGCCTGTCCAACCCCTTAAGAATTTTATAAGTTTCTATAAGATCCCCTCTCAATCTCCTAAATTCTAGAGAGTATAAACCGAGTCTATGCAGTCTTTGTTCATAAGACAGTCCTGACATCCCAGGAATCAGTCTGGTGAACCTTCTCTGCACTCCTTCTATGGCAATAATGTCCTTCCTCAGATTTGGAGACCAGAACTGTACGCAATACTCCAGGTGTGGTCTCACCAAGACCCTATACAACTAAAGTAGAACCTCCCTGCTCCTATACTCAAATCATTTTGCTATGAAAGCTAACATACCATTCGCTTTCTTCACTGCCTGCTGCACCTGCATGCCTACTTTCAATGACTGGTGTACCATGACACCCAGGTCTCGCTGCATCTCCCCTTTTCCTAATCGGCCTCCATTTAGATAATAGTCTGCTTTCCTGTTTTTGCCACCAAAGTGGATAACCTCACATTTATCCACATTATACTGCATCTGCCAAACATTTGCTCACTCACCCAGCCTATCCAAGTCACCTTGCAGTCTCCTAGCATCCTCCTCACAGCTAACACTGCCCCCCAGCTTAGTGTCATCTGCTTAGTTCATAGTGTCATCCGCTTAGTTCAGAAGTGGTGGAGGCAGGATCGATTTTAACATTTAAAAGTAAAGTGGATAGGTATATGGACGGGAAGGGAATGGAGGGGTATGGTCTGAGTGCAGGTAGATGGGACTAGGGGAAAATAGATGGTCGGCACGGACTGGAAGGGCCAAGAAGGCCTGTTTCCGTGCTGTAATTGTTATATGGTTATATTATATGGTTAAATCATCGGTGCAGAAGTAGGCCATTCAGCCCATCGAGTCTATTCTGTCATCAGGCCTAGATTGGGTAGATGAGGAGAGGATGTTTCCACTAGTGGGAAAGTCTAGGACTAGAGGACACGGCCTCAGGATTAAAGGACAGTGCTTTAGGAAGGAGATGAGGAGGAATTTCTTGGCGAGTTCTTTGCCACAGAAGGGTGTGGAGGCCAAGTCAATGGTTATTTACAAGGCAAAGATGAACAGATTCTTCACTAGTACAGGTGTCAGGGGTTACTGGGAAAAGGGAGGAGAATGGGGTTAAGAGGGAGAGATAGATCAGTGGACTTGATGGGCCGAATGGCCTAATTCTGCTCCTGGAAATTCTGAAATATGAACATTCAATCCGAACCCCATTCTCCTGCCTTCTCCCCCCTCAACCCTTGACACCCGTACCAACCAAGAATCTCTCTATCTCCGCCTTACTAAAAGTAGTGTGCGGGGCTCGCTGGTCGGCGCGGCCTCGGTGGGCCGAAGGGCCTGTTTCCGCGCCGTGCCGCTGAACGGAACTGCAGCAAAAAGCCGCCGTAATTCGAGCGGCGGGCGGCGTGGCCAGATGACAAAGACTTTTAATAAGTGCAAATAATCCCGGCAAATACACATGTCAGTGTGCTTCAGTCTGAAGAGACTTGGAGTTGAACAGCGCTCATAAGTAGCGGATTCCCCTGTGACTGTGCATGTTCAGAATATTACAAGCTGCAGTCTTGGGAAATTTCAGTTGAAACCAATTTACAGAAAATTCACATGTGGAAATAAATCTGGGCTATTAGTGTTATTTAAGTTTGAGATTTTACACAGAAATGCTGTCTTATTGCCTGTAGTAATTCATACATTTATTGACTGTTTTTTCATTTCCAGGTCTGCTTTAATCATATTCAGATTTCCACATATTATTCTTGTTAAGCTTATTTTCAGGCTGGATCTTTCAGCCCGTTTTTACCCTCATTCCGGTTTCACGTGCGAGGTCATTCCTCCAGCGTCAGGGATTAGCGGCTTCAACGTGTCCCACTTTCACGAGCAACCTCTGCCGAGTTTGCCCTCGACTCATACTCGCGGCATGGTCGCCGCGAGGTCGCCGGAGGTGATCGTGACTCTTCCTCGCGCTCCTGAGCGGTCTCCGCGTACTCGAGGCCTCAAGTAGGTCGCGGCGTTTTTTTTCCAGCCTGATAGAACATGTCCACGAGTTAAATAAAAGGTCGGCGTTGAAAAAATACTTTTAGGTCGTGATGTTAGTCGTGGGTCGGTAACTGGCCCTAGAAGAAAATGCGGGCATTTTATCGTGATAATTTTCCACTCGTAGCTAGTCGTAGTTGGTCTTAGGTGTGGAAGACTGAGGTCAAGGTCGAGTCCTGTTTCTACAATCGAGCCGTCCACAGTGTACACTTACATGATAAAGGGATTGACGTTTTAGTGCAAGAGAAAGTTCGATCGAAGATAGTCCAATGAGGGTCTTCAATGAGGTCGATGGTAGCTCAGGACTGCTCTAGTTGTTGGTGGGATGATGACGTTGCCTGACTGTGGCCATATGGCCCATCATACGTGTGCAAGCCCTTTGCGAAGTATTAACCATATAACCATATAACAATTACAGCAAGGAAACAGGCCCTCTCGGCCCTTCCAGTCCGTGCCGACCATTTATTTTCCCCTAGTCCCATCTACCTGCACTCAGACCATACCCCTCCATTCCCTTCCCGTCCATATACCTATCCACTTTACTTTTAAATGTTAAAATCGATCCTGCCTCCACCACTTCTGCTGGAAGATTATTCCACACAGCCACCACTCTCTGAGTAAAGAAGTTCCCCCTCATGTTACCCCTAAACCTCTGTCCCTTAATTCTCATGTCATGCCCTCTTGTTTGAATCTTCCCTACCCTCAATGGGAAAAGCTTGTCCACATCAACTCTGCCTATCCCTCTCATCATTTTAAAGACCTCAATCAAGTCCCCCCTTAACCTTCTGCGCTCCAGAGAATAAAGACCTAACTTGTTCAACCTATCTCTGTAACTTAGCTGTTGAAACCCAGGCAACATTCTAGTAAATCTCCTCTGTACCCTCTCTATTTTGTTGACATCCTTCCTATAATTGGGCGACCAAAATTGTACACCATACTCCAGATTTGGTCTCACCAATGCCTTGTACAATTTTAACATTACATCCCAGCTTCTATACTCAATGCTCTGATTTATAAAGGCTAGCATACCAAAAGCTTTCTTTACCACCCTATCTATAGGAGATACCACCTTCAAGGAACTATGCACGGTTATTCCCAGATCCCTCTGTTCAACTGTATTCTTCAATTCCCTACCGTTTACCATGTACGTCCTATTTTGATTTGTCCTGCCAAGGTGTAGCACCTCACATTTATCAGCATTAAACTCCATCTGCCATCTTTCAGCCCATTTTTCCAACTGGCCTAAATCACTCTGTAGACTTTGGAAATTCTCTTCATTATCCATTTGGCCCATCATACGTGTGCAAGCCCTTTGCGAAGCATTAACCCATCTTTCCTTCCCCCCACTCCAATGCCCCCTCTCTCTCTCTCTCTCTCCCCCCCCCCCCCCCCCCACCGCACATCACTGCCAGCCTTCCTATTTGAGAATTCATCCCTTTGAACGTTCGGCCAGAGTGCGTCTGTGCTTTGCAGACAACTGGAGCCGGCTGGCGACAGCCGAGGCTACGAGGAACTAGCGAAAACACCTCATCCGCTTTTTTTTTTTTTCCCGGGGATTGGGGGGGGGGGGGGGGGGGGGGGAGGGGGGTGCCAATTATCTTAAATCTGTGTCCTCAGGTCACAGAAAATAAACCCGTGCGGGGGGGGGGGAAAAAAAAAAAAAAAAATTTAAATAAATGCCGACTCCTCGAGATTCAGAAACATTTGTGAATCTGACGTGACTAATTAATCTTGCATCGTGATGCCCTAGGACGAGCAATAAAGGAAGAATCTGAATCTGCATTTCATCCTGCAGGTTTATCGCCGTCCTGCTAATTCACCGCCCTCCTCACTTTTGTATTTTAAAACTTTACCACGGGGCGGAGGAACTGTGGGAAGAGCGGCAGCAGGCACATACATACATCCCCAGAGCTTTTATTAACGTCCATGACTTAATGCCTTTGTCTCGCTGACTTTTTTTTCTTTCTGAGTCCTGTAATTATCCCTGACTACACCTGCATTAATCTGTAAGTGGCTGGTTATTAATGGCACTCACTCACTCCTGCTAATTCACCAGCGTGGAATGGGTTCCTTAATAATATATATACATATCCCTAATCCACTCTATCCTTCCCTAACTCTCTCCACCTCTCTCTCCCCTTCTCTATGTATTTCTCCCTCTCTCTGTCTGTCTGTCTCTGTCTCTCTCTCTCCCTCAATCTCTCTCTCGATCTCTCTCTGTCTCTCCCTGTCTCTCTCTCTGTCTCTGTCTCTCTCTCGATCTCTCTCTGTCTCTCCCTGTCTCTCTCTCTCTCTCTCGATCTCTCTCTCGATCTCTCTCTGTCTCTCCCTGTCTCTCTCTCTGCCTCTCAGTCTCTGTCTATCTCTCTCTCTCTCTCTCTCTCTCTCTCTGTCTATTTCTGTTTTTATCCATCTGTGCCTCTCTGTGCCTCTCTGTGTCTCTCGATCTCTCTCTCGATCTCTCTCTGTCTCTCCCTGTCTCTCTCTCTGTCTCTCCCTGTCTCCCTCTCGATCTCTCTCTCGATCTCTCTCTGTCTCTCCCTGTCTCTCTCTCTGTCTCTCCCTGTCTCCCTCTCGATCTCTCTCTCGATCTCTCTCTGTCTCTCCCTGTCTCTCTCTCTGTCTTTGTCTCTGTCTCTATCTCTCTCTCTCTCTCTCTCTGTCTATTTCTGTTTCTATCCATTTGTGTCTCTCTGTCTCTGTCTCTCTCTCGATCTCTCTCTGTCTCTCCCTGTCTCTCTCTCTGTCTCCCTCTCGATCTCTCTGTCTCTCCCTGTCTCTCTCTCTGTCTCTGTCTCTCTCTCGATCTCTCTCTGTCTCTCCCTGTCTCTCTCTCTCTCTCTCGATCTCTCTCTGAATCTCTCTCTGTCTCTCCCTGTCTCTCTCTCTCTCTGTCTCTGTCTCTCTCTCGATCTCTCTCTGTCTCTCCCTGTCTCTCTCTCTGTCTCTGTCTCTCTCTCGATCTCTCTCTGTCTCTCCCTGTCTCTCTCTCTGTCTCTGTCTCTCTCTCGATCTCTCTCTGTCTCTCCTGTCTCTCTCTCTCTCTCTCGATCTCTCTCTGAATCTCTCTCTGTCTCTCCCTGTCT
>OY740790.1:70474618-70480776 GCA_963514005.1 Raja brachyura | reverse complement strand
GCCTCGACGTTTACACACCGCCTCGACATCGTGCCTCCGTGAACCTATTTGTAAGTGCCTCCGTGACCCTCTATGTGTGTGGCTCCGTGGCCCTGTGTGTGTGTGCCTCTGTGCCCCTCTCTGTGTGCCCCTCTCCGTCCTGGCGAACTTACCTTGGACTTCGCTCCAAGTTCGCCTCACTTTGCGCCGCGTTGCGCCACTCACCCGACCTCCGCGCGGCCCTCGCTGCCGGTTTGCCCGCGCTTGCCGCATGCAGGCGCATGCTGGTGGGAACGGCCCTGTACTGGGGATCACCCGAGCTCCGCGCGGCCCCCGCTTCTAGTTTGATCGCGTTCATCGCATAGAGTTGCATGCTGGTGGACAGGCCCTTTAGTGTGCAGGGATCGCTGGTCGGCGCGGACTCGGTGAGCCAAAGGGCCTCTTTCCACGCTGTAACTCTAAACTAAACTACACTATAAAAATAATCCAGCAGCGTGTACGAGGGTTTATTGGCCACAATGTTTTTACAGATGATGGTCAAGAGAGTTTGCCACAAAAAGAAATCGCCTGCATAGCACAAATCTGGGACTATAAAAATCCTCTTAATGTTAAGCTGAAAGGGTACAGAGAAGATTCCTTCTCTCCAGAGATGCTGCCTGTTACTCCAGTGTCTACCTTCGATTTAAACCGGCATTCTGCGGCCGTTTCCTACAGATTTACGAGGATGTTGCCGGGACTCGAGGGTCTGAGCGACAGGAGAGGTCGAGCGGGCTGGGATGCTATTCCTTGGAGCGCAGGAGGATGAGAGGCGAACTAACTTGGGAATGCAAACACAAAGAATGTCACCATCACTTGTCGCCTGTGACAGTACACGTCATGCATTCGAGTGCAAGTACAAGTTCAAGTTCGTGTTTATAGTCACATGGACCAATTAAGGTACAGTGACAGGGTTGCACAAAAGGCTGGAGAAACTCAGCGGGTGCAGCAGCATCTAAGGAGCGAAGGAGATAGGCGACGTTTCGGGTCGAGACCCTTCTTCAGACTGGTCAGGGATCAGGGAAACGAGAGATGTAGACGGTGATGTGGAGAGATAAAGAACAATGAATGAAAGATACGCAAAAAAGTATCGATGATTTCCACACAGAGAGTGGTGGGTCTCTGGAACTCTCTGCCACAGAGGGTAGTTGAGGCCAGTTCATTGGCTATATTTAAGAGGGAGTTAGATGTGGCCCTTGTGGCTAAGGGGATCAGAGGTATGGAGAGAAGGCAGGTACGGGATACTGAGTTGGATGATCAGCCATGATCACATTGAATGGCGGTGCAGGCTCGAAGGGCCGAATGGCCTCTACTCCTGCACCTAATTTCTATTTTTCTATGTTTCTATGTTTCTATGACCTGAAACGTCGCCCCATTCCTTCTCTCCAGAGATGCTGCCTGTCCCGCTGAGTTACTCCAGCATTCTGTGTCTATCTTCGGTTCACTCCATCCGATCCGATTTCTATTGGGAAAGAGGCAGGGAACACACGCGTGTGATCAGCTGCGATTAGCGGGTGACATTCTTCACACGCCTCTCACGAGACTCCCCAAGCCAGGCCCTCTCCGTAACAAAATGTCTTGTTAGCAAGCATCTGTTTGTCTGTCAACCACTTCCGTATTTTTTGGTCACGTAGCTCTCCTCCTCGCAACCTTTTACTCGAGCAGATGGAAGGAGAGAATAAAATATCACAATTGCGGGGGAACTGAATTAAAATTAGATGTGGCAAAGACTAGGCAGGTCGACGGGATTCTGTTGGCCTTCCTCAGTCAGAAGACTGAGTACAGAATGAGTAAAGGGCCTGTCCCACTTGGTGACTGCCGGCGTCATCTCAGTGTCGCCAAAAGATTTTGAGCATTCAAAAATCCAGCGGCGACAAAACAAATATTGCGCCAATACGCCATCACGCCGTGTCACGCGGCCTCACCGACGCGTATTTTCGGTGACCCTGATACGTGTCAATGATGCCGGCAGTCGCCAAAAAAAATCGGCAAGTGGGACGGGCCCTCAAGAAAGAACTGCAGATGCTGGATTGAATCAAAAGTAGACACAAAATGCTGGAGGAATTAAACGGGACAGGCGGCATCTCTGGAGAGAAGGAATGGGTGAGTCTGAGTCTGAAGAAGGGTCTCGATCCGAAACGTCACCCATTCCTTCTCTCCAGAGATGCTGCTTGTCCCCCTGAGTTACTCCAGCATTTTGTGTCTACCTACTGACTATAGGCGTTGGGAGGTCATGTTGCAGTTGTATAAGACGTTGGTGAGGCCGCATTTAGGAGATCCCATTGTGTTGTCATTGTGGGGCGGAACGCTGCTGATGGGCGGTTTATGTAAATGAGATCCCATTGTGATGTCATTGTGGGGCGGAACGCTACTGATGAGCAGTTTATGTAAATGAGATCCCATTGTGATGTCATTGTGGGGCGGAACGCTACTGATGGGCGGTTTATATAAATGAGATCCCATTGTGATGTCATTCGGGGCGGAATTCTGCAGGAGGGCAGTTTATGTAAATGAGATCCCATTGTGATGTCATTGTGGGGCGGAACGCTACTGATGGGCGGTTTATATAAATGAGATCCCATTGTGATGTCATTCGGGGCGGAATTCTGCAGGAGGGCAGTTTATGTAAATGAGATCCCATTGTGATGTCATTGTGGGGCGGAACGCTACTGATGAGCAGTTTATATAAATGAGATCCCATTGTGATGTCATTCGGGGCGGAATTCTGCAGGAGGGCAGTTTATGTAAATGAGATCCCATTGTGATGTCATTGTGGGGCGGAACGCTACTGATGAGCAGTTTATGTAAATGAGATCCCATTGTGATGTCATTGTGGGGCGGAACGCTACTGATGGGCAGTTTATGTAAATGAGATCCCATTGAGATGTCATTGCGGGGCGGAATTCTGCAGGAGGGCAGTTTATGTAAATGAGGTTCCATTGTGACAAGTACATCGTGCAGAGGGTGGTGGGTGCCTGGAACACGCTGCCAGGGGTGGTGGTGGAGGCAGATACGATGGTGGTGTTCAAGAGGCTTTAGGATAGACACACGGATATGCAGGGAATGGAATTATATGGATCATATGCAGACAGATCAGAGTACCTTGGCGTCATGTTCGGCACAGATATCGTCATAAATGATAGGAGCAGAATCAGGCCATTCGGCCCATCGAGCCAACTCCACCATTCAATCGAGGCTGATCTATCTCCCCCTCCTAACCCCATTCTCCTGCCTTCTCCCCGTAACCCCTGACACCCGCACTAATCAAGAATCTATCTATCTCTGCCTTAAATATACCCCCTGACTTGGCCTCCGCAGCCGTCTGTGGCAAAGGATTCCGCAGATTCACCACCCTCTGATGAAGAAACGATGACTGTGGGTGGAAGGATTATTGTCACCAGGGTCTGTTTCTGTGCTGTACCATTCTATGTTGTGTGAAACAGGTCCTCAACCCTGTTAGACTGCTGAAGAAAGAGATGGTTTCTAAATAATCTGAAAAGTGTCAACCCACTCGCTCTGGATTCTGTCAGGTAAATATCCCTCTAATTCTTGATTCTTGTAAGATTCTTCATTAGTGCGGGCGTCAGGGGTTAAGGGGGGAAAGCAGGAGAATGGGGTTAGGAGGGAGGAATAGATCAGCCATGATTGAATGGCGGAGTAAACTTGATGGGCCGGATGGTCAAATTCTACTCCTATGACCTTACGACCTTTAATGGAAAGGACTTAAAGAGAAAGACACCGTGTTCCATTAGGGCGGCACGGTGACGCATAAGTAGAGTTGCTGCCTCCCAGCGCTAGTGACCCGGGTTCAATCCCGACTGCGGGCGCTGTCTCTACGGAATCTGTACGTTCTCCCCCTGACCTGCGTGGGTTTTCTCGGAGATTTTCGGTTTCCTTCCACGCCCCAAAAGCCGTACAGGTTTGTAGGTTAATTGGCTTGGTATGAATGTAAATTGTCCCTTGTGTGTGTGTGTGTGTGTGTGTGTAGGATAGTGTCAGTGTGCGGGGATCGCTGGTCGGTGCGGACATGGTGGGCCGAAGGGCCTGTTTATGCGCTGTATCTCAAAACCAAATGAAACTAATAATAAAGGCCGAAGATAGACACAAAAAGCTGGAGTAATTCAGCGGGACAGGCAGCATCTCGGCTCAAGACCCTTCTTCAGACCCATGACTATACATAAAGGGGTGTGGTAGAACTAGTGTTGCCAACTGTCCCGTATTAGCCGGGGCATCCCGTATTTTGGGCTAAATCGGTTTGCCCCATACGGGATCGCCCTTGTCCCGTATCTGACCGCTACTACTCGGGTCGAGGGGACTGTCGGGTCAGACCCCGCCTCACCCGTCCCGATGTAGTGCAGCCCATGGAGTGCAGCAACAGCAGCAGCAGCAGCAGCAGCGCCTCGCCCGTGGCCCCGTCGGTCGGTCGCTCGGCAGCCCGGCCAGCTGCCCGACCTTCGGACCTTCGCTTACCGCCGACACCAGCACCACCACCCCTCCTTCTCACGGCCGATCATCGGTTCACGAGTTGGCCGGGGCGCCGGATTTTGTGCGCGGCCCCCAGGCCAAAACTCCTCAGCTGGCCCCGCCAGCTGGGCTTTGTGTGCAGTCCAGCACCCGGGCCAACTCATCGTTCACCAACAGCCACGGCCCAGTCGGTCGACGAATTGCCGTCGGGAACTTGTCCCGTATATTTTTTGACCTTTTGTCCCTTATATTTGGGAGTGGGGAACGTTGGAAATCAACTGGGAGGAACTATCACTGGAGACTCACGGTGTGATCAGTTCCACATCACAGCCACAGAGGATTCGTGATTCAAGCAAGATGACAGGTCAACATAATTTCAGCTTTAATGAATTGGCCATTAAACGCAGGGAAACGTTTGTTCGGTGATTATGAGTCATTTGTGTCTGATTGATGAGGCAGCATTACAGGACACTGGAGTAGAGTGTCACTGTAGATCACTGGGGCCCTGGTGAAGCTGCCGAGAACGCACTGAGTCTCTTGCCCAGAGTAGGGGCATCGAGGACCAGACAGCAAAGGCTTAAGGCGAAGGGGAAAAGACTGAATAGGAATCCGAGGGGTAGCCTCAAGGGCCTGCCCCACTTTCACGACCCTTTTTCACTCATGGACATCTTTCCTGGTCCGAGAACACAGATGCAATTATCAAGAAAGCTCATCAGCGCCTCTACTTCCTGAGAAGATTACGGAGAGTCGGCCTGTCAAGGAGGACTCTCTCTAACTTCTACAGGTGTACAGTAGAGAGCTTGCTGACCGGTTGCATCGTGGCTTGGTTCGGCAACTTGAGCGCCCTGGAGAGGAAAAGACTACAAAAAGCAGTAAACACTGCCCAGTCCATCATCGGCTCTGACCTTCCTTCCATCGAGGGGATCTATCGCAGTCGCTGCTCTCAAAAGGCTGGCAGCATCATCAAGGACCCACACCACACTGGCCACACACTCATCTCCCCCGCTACCTTCGGGTAGAAGGTACAGGAGCCTGAAGACTGCAACAACCCGGTTTAGGAATAGCTACTTCCCCACAGCCATCAGGCTATTAAACCTGGCTCGGACAAAACTCTGAACATTAATATCCCTCCATCTGTTATTTGCACTTTATGAATTTATTAAGTCATGGGTGTATTTATGTATAGAATTGTAGTCAATGCCTTCTATGTTCTGTTGTGCTATGCAAAGAAAGATTTTCATTGTCCTGTCAGGGACACATGACAATAAACTCTTTTGACTTTTTGACTTTGACTTCATCATGTTGAAAAAACGCCCCGACCTACTTGATGCCACGAGTACCCACGACTAGCATCACGACCTGCTACGACCTCCTACGACCTCGAGGCGACCATGCTGCGCGTATGAGTCAAGGAGCAAACTCGGCAGAGGTCGTGAATTAGGTCGGGAAAAGTGGGACAGGCCTATTGTGGTGTGGGTGCGTGGAACGAGCTGCCAGGGGCATAGAGTCAGAAAACAGGCCCTTCGGCCCAAATTGCCAACACCGGCCAACATGTCCCAGCTACACGGGGTCCCAGCTGCTTGATCCATATCCCTCCAAACCTGTCCTATCCATGTAGACAATAGACAACAGACAATAGGTGCAGGAGTAAGGCCATTCGGCCCTTCGAGCCCAGCACC
>OY740790.1:70367118-70469618 GCA_963514005.1 Raja brachyura | reverse complement strand
GGATAGTCTGCACATCTGGTAGTCCAGGGATAGTCTGCACATCTGGTAGTCCAGGGATAGTCTGCACATCTGGTAGTCCAGGGATAGTCTACACATCTGGTAGTCCAGGGATAGTCTGCACATCTGGTAGTCCAGGGATAGTCTACACATCTGGTAGTCCAGGGATAGTCTGCACATCTGGTAGTCCAGGGATAGTCTACACATCTGGTAGTCCAGGGATAGTCTGCACATCTGGTAGTCCAGGGATAGTCTGCACATCTGGTAGTCCAGGGATAGTCTGCACATCTGGTAGTCCAGGGATAGCCTACACATCTGGTAGTCCAGGGATAGTCTACACATCACTATTTCCTGCACTCTTCCTCTTTCTATTTCTCGTTCTTTCTCTCTTGCTCTACCTATTGTCAAATTTAAAATAGAAGTGGTACACCTGGAAAGAATCAGATATGTCTTAATGGACAAACAAGAACTTTTTTGTTAGAATATGGTCTTCACTCATCGATTATTTGAAAGGGGTAGATTGGTTCGGCACGGGGAACCTAACTGAACCCTGAACTCAGGATTAGATGAAAAGTTATACTTTATAATCTTCGAACCTATCTCCAATTATGTATTATTAGTAGGGGCTACACAAAAAGCTGGAGAAACTCAGCGGGTGCAGCAGCATCTATGGAGCGAAGGAGATAGGCGACGTTTCGGGCCGAAACCCTTTTTAGTAAATCATTCCTTTTTTTTAATCTTCACATTTATGTTATTTTTTTCTTTCTCTCTTTCTTACTTTCTATCCATATTTTAAAAAAAGTTGAAGCAGAATTAATTCTCAATTGATAATATTAATAATGTCTGACAGATACACATGAAATATTTTTACCATAATATGTGTTTGCTTCCAATAAAAAAAAAAGTGGTACAAAAATGTGTTTTGTCATATGCCACGGTTTATGTTACTGGACCATGTGGCTGAATGGGAGATGCCAGAGAGTAATGGTGGATGGCTGTTTGTCAGGTTGGAAGCTGGTGACCAGTGGGGTGCCTCATGGATCTGTGTTGGGTCCACTGTTGTTTGTCATGTACATCAATGATCTGGATGATGGGGTGGAAAATTGGATAAGTAAGTATGCAGATGATACTAAGATGGGTGGTGTTGTGGATAATGAAGTAGATTTTCAAAGTCTACAGAGAGATTTGGGCCATTTGGAAGAGTGGGCTGAAAGATGGCAGATGGGGTTTAATGCTGATAAGTGTGAGGTGCTACATCTTGGCAGGACAAATCAAAATAGGACGTACATGGTAAATGGTAGGGAATTGAGGAATGTTGTGGAACAGAGGGATCTAGGAATAACTGTGCATAGTTCCCTGAAGGTGGAATCGCATGTAGATAGGGTGGTAAAGAAAGCTTTTGGTGTGCTGGCCTTTATAAATCAGAGCATTGAATATAGGAGTAGGGAAGTAATGTTAAAATTGTACAAGGCATTGGTAAGACCAATTCTGGAGTACGGTGTACAATTTTGGTCGCCTAATTATAGGAAGGATGTCAACAAAATAGAGAGAGTACAGAGGAGATTTACCAGAATGTTGCCTGGGTTCCAGCAACTAAGTTACAGAGAAAGGTTGAACAAGTTAGGTCTTTATTCTTTGGAGCGCAGAAGGTTAAGGGGGGACTTGATTGAGGTCTTTAAAATGATGAAAGGGATAGACAGAGTTGACGTGGATAAGCTTTTCCCATTGAGGGTAGGGAAGATTCAAACAAGAGGGCATGACATGAGAATTAAGGGACAGAAGTTTAGGGGTAACATGAGGGGGAACTTCTTTACTCAGAGAGTGGTGGCTGTGTGGAATGATCTTCCTGCAGAAGTGGTGGAGGCAGGATCGATTTTAACATTTAAAAGTAAAGTGGATAGGTATATGGACGGGAAGGGAATGGAGGGGTATGGTCTGAGTGCAGGTAGATGGGACTAGGGGAAAATAAATGGTCGGCACGGACTGGAAGGGCCGAGAGGGCCTGTTTCCGTGCTGTAATTGTTATATGGTTGTTATATGGACATTGCTTCTAGTAAAGATATTAAATTTAAAAAAAACATGGATGAGAAGGGTTTAGAGGGTTCTGGTTCTAACTCTTTCCCAAAGTTGAAGTCAGGCAGGAACCCCTCTGCCCCATCCCAAATGTATTACTGCAGATGAGCACAGCAGCTAGCATGGATGTCACGGGCCGAAGGGCCCCATTTCTGTGCTGTGTCACTCCACGACACTATCCCCCCCCCCCCCCTCTGCCCGCAGGCCCCCAGCCTTCCTCGCCTTTGCTTCATTTCACTGCAGACGTCGTCCCACACCTTGCGGGATTGCTGCTCTTCATTTAAACAAGGTCACCACTTCTGAATGGCCAGAGGCAATAAGCAGAGGATTAAACGCGTTCTCATCTTGTTTTGCATGTCGCCAGAGAAGCCAGGCAGATAAGACACACACACAAAAAAAAAAAAATAATAATTCATCGGGGCCACCTAACTTCGGGGTGAAACAATTTGCGGTAATAGTTGACAAATTCTTGATTAATTAATCTGCGCCTTTTATCGTGTCGAACGATCTTGTAAAATAATTGCGACTAGCGTTTATCTCTACGGGGTCGGCCACAGTAATTTCCTCCGCTCAGATCCACAAGCTGAATATCTAGATAAGGCTCCACATTTTAAAAGGTGAGAGGGAAAGGGTTTAATAGGAAGCTGAGGGGCATTTGCTTCACACAGAAGGGTGGTGGGTATCTGGGACAAGCTGCCAGAGGAGTTTGTGATAAGAAGGAACTACAGATTACTTGTTGGACTTGTCCTACCTGCCTGCCCGCGTTGGCCGTGTATTCTCGAGGCGTTTCGGTTTTAACCCTGGATGGAGTACGTGTGCAGAGGATGTTTCCACTAGTGGGAGAGTCTAGGAGCAGAGGTCACAGCCTCAGGGTCAAAGGACGGTCCTTGCAGAAGGAGATGAGGAGGAATTTCTTCAGTCGGAGGGTGGCGAATCTGTGGAATTCATTGCTGCAGAGGGCTGTGGAGGCCAAGTCAGTGGATATATTTAAGGTTAAGGGGGGACTTGATTGAGGTCTTTAAAATGATGAAAGGGATAGACAGAGTTGACGTGGATAAGCTTTTCCCATTGAGGGTAGGGAAGATTCAAACAAGAGGGCATGACATGAGAATTAAGGGGTAACATGAGGGGGAACTTCTTTACTCAGAGAGTGGTGGCTGTGTGGATTGATCTTCCAGCAGAAGTGGTGGAGGCAGGATCGATTTTAACATTTAAAAGTAAAGTGGATAGGTATATGGATGGGAAGGGAATGGAGGGGTATGGTCTGAGTGCAGGTAGATGGGACGAGGGGAAAATAAATGGTTGGCACGGACTGGAAGGGCCGAGAAGGCCTGTTTCCGTGCTGTAATTGTTATATGGTTATATGGTTAAGGCAGAGATAGATAGATTCTGGATTAGTGCGGGTGTCAGGGGTTATGGAGAGAATGGGGTTGAGAGGGAAAAATAGATCAAGCCATGATTGAATGGTGGAGTAGACTTGATGGGCCGAATGGCCTAATCCTGCTCCGATCACATGAACTTTTAGCATTTAGAGATACAGCGCGGAAACAGGCCCTTCAGCCCACCGAGCCGGCACTGACCAGCGATCACCCCGTAGACTAACACTATCCTACACACACTGGGGACAATTTACAATTCTGTACCGAAGCTAATATTCCTGGGATGTCAGGACAGTCTTATGAACAAAGACTGGATAGACTCGGTTTATACTCTCTAGAATTTAGGAGATTGAGAGGGGATCTTATAGAAACTTACAAAATTCTTAAGGGGTTGGACAGGCTAGATGCAGGAAGATTGTTCCCGATGTTGGGGAGGTCCAGGACAAGGGGTCACAGCTTAAGGATAAGGGGGAAATCCTTTAGGACCGAGATGAAAAGGACTTTTTTCACACAGAGAGTGGTGGGTCTCTGGAACTCTCTGCCACAGAGGGTAGTTGAGGCCAGTTCATTGGCTATATTTAAGAGGGAGTTAGATGTGGCCCTTGTGGCTAAAGGGATCAGGTAGTTGAGGCCAGTTCATTGGCTATATTTAAGAGGGAGTTAGATGTGGCCCTTGTGGCTAAGGGGATCAGGGGGTATGGAGAGAAGGCAGGTACGGGATACTGAGTTGGATGATCAGCCATGATCATATTGAATGGCGGTGCAGGCTCGAAGGGCCGAATGGCCTCTACTCCTGCGCCTAATTTCTATGTTTCTATGTTTCAATGACAAACAGAGATAGACACAGAATGTTGGAGTAATTCAGCGGGTCGTTTGATCCTGAGACTCCGGCCTTTTTGCAATTTGTCCATTGGGGTACCGCCTTCACCTTGACGGAGAGAGGAGAGGAAGGGAGGAGAGTTGGGCATGTGTGTGTGTGTGTGTGTGTGTGTCGGGGAGACTGAGGCGTGTTCCTTGGCCTGCACACTGTCAGAAATAATTAGGGGGCGGCGAGAAAGGTAAACAGAGCTGGCCCCCTCTGACGGTGAGTAATGAGAATTCGGGTGAAGGTCACGGGGCTGTGACTAGGCCGGAGATTAGTCACATCGTGCCGGGGATCGGAGGCACACCAGGTCGGCAGAGGAGCACTGCAAAGCAAAGCGGATAACGTCACAGATGAGTCAAGAGTGTAGTACTTACGCACTGACAAAGAAACAATGAAATACTTGTTTTGTTTTAGGTAACTTTAGTTCATATAACCATATAACAATTACAGCACGGAAACAGGCCTTCTCGGCCCTTCTAGTCCGTGCCGAACACTTACTCTCACCTAGTCCCATCTACCTGCACTCAGACCATACCCCTCCATTCCCTTCCCGTCCATATACCTATCCACTTTACTTTTAAATATTAAAATCGATCCTGCCTCCACCACTTCTGCAGGAAGATCATTCCACACAGCCACCACTCTCTGAGTAAAGAAGTTCCCCCTCATGTTACCCCTAAACTTCTGCCCCTTAATTCTCATGTCATGCCCTCTTGTTTGAATCTTCCCTACCCTCAATGGGAAAAGCTTATCCACGTCAACTCTGTCTATCCCTTTCATCATTTTAAAGACCTCAATCAAGTCCCCCCTTAACCTTCTGCGATCCAAAGAATAAAGACCTATCGAGGGTTACACAAAAGGCTGGAGAAACTCAGCGGGTGCAGCAGTATCTAAGGAGCGAAGGAGATAGGCGACGTTTCGGGTCGAGACCCTTCTTCAGACTCCTATCGACGTTTAGTTTAGTTACTTTAATTTACTTCAGTATAGTTTAGTTTAGATTAGTTTACCATAGTTTACTTTAGTTCGGAGATACAGCGCTGTAACAGGCCCTTCGGCCCACCGAGTCCGTGCCGACCAGCGATCCCCGCACACTAACACTATCCTACACGCACACTAGGGACAATTTACATTTATACCAAGTCAATTAACCTACAAACCTGCACGTCTTTGGAGTGTGGGAGGAAACCGAAGATCTCGGGGACAACCCACGCGGGTCACGGGGAGAACATGCAAACTCCGTACAGACAGCGCCCGTAGTCGGGATAGAACCCGGGTCTCTGGCGCCGTGAGGCAGCAACTCTACCGCTGCGCCACCGTGCCACCTAAACACGTTTAGTTTAGTTTAATTTAGGTTCAAAAGTTACTCCTAAGGTTCCTATTAAATCTTCAACCCATCTCATCTGGACAATAGACAATAGACAATAGGTGCAGGAGTAGGCCATTTGGCCCTTCGAGCCAGCACCGCCATTCAATCTGATCATGGCTGATCATCCCCAATCAGTACCCCGTTCCTGCCTTCTCCCCATATCCCCCTGACTCCGCTATTTTTAAGAGCCCTATCTAGCTCTCTTGAAAGCATCCAGAGAACCGGCCTCCACCGCCCTCTGATGCAGAGAATTCCACAGACTCACCACTCTCTGTGAGAAAAAGTGTTTCCTCGTCTTCGTTCTAAATGGCTTACTCTTTATTCTTAAATTGGACCTTAATTCCACTACTCTAGGGCAAGAGACTCTGTGCGTCTGCTGGATCTATTCCTCTCATGATTTGTATACACGTCTTATAAGATCACCCCTCATCCCCCCGCGCTCCAAGGAATAAAGTCCCGGACTGCTCACCCTTACGAGGGGAAGAAACTCAGTTCCATGGAGCACAAACAGTTAAAGAAAACCGTGGCAAAAATTAAATCAGGCTCCTGATGTGAAAGGCACCAAATGAAGTGCGAGTGCTTCGAACCTTCCAGCTATGTTCCTCTGTTAATTAGTGCAATGATGAAGATTGCTCCCTTTGATTCAATCTTAGTGCTCCAGTCATCAGAAGTGGCTCTGGTGCCAAGCACGAGTTTCCACAAGAAAAACTGTTCGATTGGATTTCTCCAGCTCCTGCTAGTTCTCAGCCCAAATCCACAGGCTTTCTGTGACAATATCATTAGCCACACTCGAGTCGGCCCAGTATTTGTCAGCATCACGGAACACAGCAGAGGGACAAGAAGCAGATGTCCCAGCTGACTCTTTTCTCCGAGCACGAACATTGTAACGACAAATGTAGGATAGACGCGGGAAGCTGGAATAACTGGGAGCGTCAGGCAGCATCTCTGGAGAGAAGGACTGGGTGACGTTTCGGGTCGAGACCCTTTCTGCAGCTCGCAACCCGAAACGTCACCTATTCCTTCTGTCCGGAGACGCTGCCTGTCCCGATACACAGTGGCTTGCAAAAGTTTTCATACCCCTTGAACTTTTCCACATTTTGTCACGTTACAACCACAAACGTAAATGTATTTTATTGGGATTTTATGTGATAGACCAACACAAAGTGGCACATAATTGTGAAGTGGAAGGAAAATGATACATGGATTTCACATTTTTTTTACAAATAAAAAAACTGAAAAGTGTGGCGTGCAAAAGTATTCAGCCCCCTTTACTCTGATACCCCTAAATAAAAACCAGTGCAACTAATTGCCTTCAGAAGTCACCTAATTAGTAAATAGAGTCCACTTGTGTGTAATCTAATCTCAGTATAAATACAGCTGTTCTGTGAAGGCCTCAGAGGTTTGTTAGAGAACATTAGTGAACAAACAGCATCATGAAGCCCAAGGAACACACCAGACAGGTCAGTGATAAAGTTGTGGAGAAGTTTAAAGCAGGGTTGGGTTATTAAAAAAAATCCCAAGCTTTGAACATCTCACGGAGCACTGTTCAATCCGTCATCCGAAAATGGTAAGAGTATGGCACAACTGCAAACCTACCAAGACATGGCCGTCCACCTAAACTGACAGGCCGGGCAAGGAGAGCATTGATCAGAGAAGCAGCCAAGAGATCCCCAGCTCTGCAGAGATCTGCAGAGATCCATTTTGTCACGTTACAACCACAAACATAAAATACATTTACGTTTGTAGTTGCAACGTAACAAAATGTGGAAAAGTTCAAGGGGTATGAATACTTTTGCAAGCCACAGCATCTGCAGTTCCTTCCTACACCTGTATATACAACCGGTGCTTCTCAGCGCCAGAGACCTGGGTTCGACCCACACCATGGGTGCTTGTCTGTGTGTGGAGTTTGCACGTTCTCCCGGTGACCGCATGGGTTTCCTCCGGGTGCTCCGGTTTCTCTCCCACATCCCCAAGACAGGCTGGTTCCCAGGTTCTTCGGACTGAGATTCAGGGGAAAGTAACACGAGAGATATAGACTGTGATGTGGAGAGATGTGGAACCATTTTTTAGTTTAGTTTAATTTAGAGATACAACGGGGAAACAGACCCTTCGGCGCCTCTGACTCCGCGCCGACCAGCGATCCCCGCACGCCAACACTATCCTACACACACACCAGGGACAATTTACATTCATACCAAGCCCAATTAACCTACAAACCTGCACGTCTTTGGAGTGTGGGAGGAAACCAAAGATCTCGGAGGAAACCCAGGCAGGTCGCGGGGAGAAACGTACAAACTCCGTACAGACAGCGCCCGTAGTCGGGATCGAACCCGGGACCCTTGGCTCTGGCGCCGCGAGGCAGCAACTCTACCGCTGCGCCACCGTGCCGCATTGAATGCAAGATATGTGAAAAATAACGCTGATAAAGGAAAGAGGCCAATGTTGGCTGTGGTCAAGGTGTCTCTGCCTCAGAGGGCGGTGGAGGCCAGTTCTCTGGACACTTTCAAGAGAGAGTTAGATAGGGCTCTTAAAGATAGTGGAGTCAGGGGATATGGGGAGAAGGCAGGAACGGGGTACTGATTGTGGATGATCAGCCACGATCACATTGAATGGCAGCGCTGGCTCGATGGGCCGAATGGACTACTCCTGCACCTATTGTCTATTGTCTATTGTCTATTGAATGCACTATGAATGTAAAAAAATGTTTTAAAAAAACATACTGGGACATATTATTTAACCAACCAAGCAACGTAAGTGATATTGGGTAAAAAATATAATTTTGTATTTTAAATTGAGGCTCACCTCAATGATTATATTTGATGAAAAGGTTCCTGATTGAACGTTTTGCCAATTGAGGAACTATGTACAAAAGTAGGCGCGGTTATGCTAACTCTCCCAAAAACTGACACGGTGGCGCAGCGGTAGAGTTGCTGCCTCACAGCGCCAGAGACCCGGGTTCGATCCTGACTGCGGGTGCTGTCGGTACGGGCGTTTGTACGTTCTCCCTGTGACATGCGTGGGTTTTCCCAAGCTGCTCCGGTTTCCTCCAAAGGTCGTTATCCCCATTATACTGTTTCTGTCAGGCACGGATATCGCTATCGAACCATGCGGGGGATACATAGAAACATGGAAACATAGAAATTCGGTGCAGGAGTAGGCCATTCGGCCCTTCGAGCCTGCACCGCCATTCAATATGATCATGGCTGATCATCCAACTCAGTATCCCGTACCTGCCTTCTCTCCATACCCTCTGATCCCCTCAGCCACAAGGGCCACATCTAACTCCCTCTTAAATATAGCCAATGAACTGGCCTCAACTACCCTCTGTGGCAGAGAGTTCCAGAGACCCACCACTCTGTGTGAAAAAATTCCTTCTCATCTCGGTCCTAAAGGATTTCCCCCTTATCCTTAAGCTGTGACCCCTTGTCCTGGACCTCCCCAACATCGGGAACAATCTTCCTGCATCTAGCCTGTCCAACCCCTTAAGAATCTTGTAAGTTTCTATAAGATCCCCTCTCAATCTCCTAAATTCTAGAGAGTATAAACCGAGTCTATGCAGTCTTTGTTCATAAGACAGTCCTGACATTCCAGGAATCAGTCTGGTGAACCTGCTCTGCACTCCCTCTATGGCAATAATGTCCTTCCTCAGATTTGGAGACCAATCTCTTGGCGGCTGTTGTCGCTGTTGGGCGAGTCCAGAACCCGGGGTCACAGTTTAAGAAAAAGGACTGAGATGAGCTAAAATATCTTCACCCAGTTAGTTGTGAATCTGCGGAATTCTCCGCCACAGAAAGCAGTGGAGGCTAATATCACTGGAAGTTTTCAAGAGTTAGATTTGGCTCTTTGGGCTAACAGAATCAGGGGATATGGGGAGAAGGCAAGAACGTGGTACTGGTTTTAGCTGATCAGCTTACGATCATATTGGATGGCGGTGCTGGCTCGAAGGGCCGAATGGCCTACTCCTACACATATTTTGTCAATGTTTCTATGCGAGTGCCTTTATGCATACAGTATTACCCCGCGACTTAATGCAGGCTGGGATTATTAAGATTTATTTATAGTGAATCATTGCACCTCATTTTCTATTCAAAGAGCAATGAATGACTTTCATCACATTACTTCCAGTTAATTAATGCATTACTTTCTCAGCGGAATCGTCTGGGTCCATTTTCCAATGTCTCATTTGGACCCACTTTATCAATACCACATGTATTATAAATACTAAGGAGATTAAGTATCAAATGAATTATGGAAATCAATTTTTTCAGAAAGTTCAATTAGCGCTAAACTGAATTCCAAGCCTCTCTCGGATAATGGTCAAAGATTTCAATGTTATATTTTAATAAAGAATTAAAGGGCGGCACGGTGGCGCAGCGGTGGAGTCGCTGCCTCACGGGGCGCCAGGGACCCGGGTTCCATCCCGACTGTGGGTGCTTGTCAGTGCAGAGTTTGTACGGAGTGGGAGAAGATGGGATTCTTTAGGCTAAAGAAATTCCTCCTCGTCTCCAATCTAAAGGCACGACCTTTAATTCCGAGGCTGTGCCCTCTGGTCCTGGATTCTCCCACTAGTGGAAACATCCTCTCCACATCCACTCTATCCGGGCCTTTCACTATTCGGTAAGTTTCAATGAGGTCCCCCCCCCCTCTCATCATTTCTAAACTCCAACGAGTACAGGCCCAGTGCCGTCAAACGCTCATCATAGGCTAACCCAATCATTGCTGGGGACATGCTTGTAAACCTCTCCAGAGCCATATAACCATATAACCATATAACAATTACAGCACGGAAACAGGCCTTCTCGGCCCTTCCAGTCCGTGCCGACCATTTATTTTCCCCTAGTCCCATCTACCTGCACTCAGACCAAACCCCTCCATTCCCTTCCCGTCCATATACCTATCCACTTTACTTTTAAATGTTAAAATCGATCTTGCCTCCACCACTTCTGCAGGAAGATCATTCCACACAGCCACCACTCTCTGAGTAAAGAAGTTCCCCCTCATGTTACCCCTAAACTTCTGTCCCTTAATTCTCATGTCATGCCCTCTTGTTTGAATCTTCCCTACCCTCAATGGGAAAAGCTTATCCACGTCAACTCTGTCTATCCCTTTCAGCATTTTAAAGACCTCAATCAAGTCCCCCCTTAACCTTCTGCGCTCCAAAGAATAAAGACCCAACTTGTTCAACCTTTCTCTGTAACTTTGTTGCTGGAACCCAGGCAACATTCTAGTAAATCTCCTCTGTACTCTCTCTATTTTGTTGACATCCTTCCTATAATTAGGCGACCAAAATTGTACACCATACTCCAGAATTGGTCTCACCAATGCCTTGTACAATTTTAACATTACTTCCCTACTCCTATATTCAATGCTCTGATTTATAAAGGCCAGCACACCAAAAGCTTTCTTTACCACCCTATCTACATGCGATTCCACCTTCAGGGAACTATGCACAGTTATTCCTAGATCCCTCTGTTCCACAGCATTCCTCAATCCCCCAGCAACATCATCCTCAGGTATGGGGCCCACAACAGCTCACAATATTCCAAAGGCGGTCTGACCAGTGCCTTATAGTGTTGCATCCCGGTTTTTATACTCTCATGCTTTCATCAGATTCACCACCCTCTGACCAAAGAAATTCCTCCTCATCTCCATTCTAAAGGTACATCCTTTCATTCTGAGGCTGTGGCCTCTGGTCCTGGACTCTCCCACTAGTGGAAACATCCTCTCCACATCCACTCTTTCACAATCCGGTACGTTTCAATGATGTCCCCCCCTCATTCGAGCGAGGGGGGGACCTCATTGTCGGCACTGGGCCAGCGAGTACAGGCCCAGTGCCGGCAAACGCTCATCATATGATAACCCACTCATACACCCAATCACTCGCGTAACATCCTCTCCATGTCCATTCTGTCTCGGCCATAAAGCGTGGAAACAGGCCCTTCGGCCCAACTTGCCCACACTAACCAACATGCCCCATCTAAACTAGTCCCACCAGCTTGCATTTGGCTGATATCCCTCTAAACCCATTCCTTACCCATGTACCAGTCTAAATCGTTCTTAAACGTTGGGATAGTCCCTGACTCAACTACCCTCTCCAGCAGCGCGTTCCATACACCCTTTGTGTGAAAAAGTGACCCCTCAGGTCCCTATTAAATATTTCCCCACACTCATCTTAAGCCTTTGTCCTCTGGTTCTTTGTCCTTTTCACCCAGAGAGTTGTGAATCTGTGGAATTCTCCGCCACAGAAGCAGTGGAGGCCAATTCACTGGATGTCTTTAAGAGAGAGTTAGACTTAGCTCTTGGAGCTAACGGAATCATGGGATATGGGGAAAAAGCAGGAACGGGGTACTGATTTTAGATGATCAACCATAACCACAGTGAGCAGTTTTGGTCCCCTAATTTGAGGAAGGACATTCTTGCTATTGAGGGAGTGCAGCGTAGGTTCACCAGGTTAATTCCCGGGATGGCGGGACTGTCATATGCTGAGAGAATGGAGCGGCTGGGCTTGAACACTCTGGAGTTCAGAAGGATGAGAGGGAATCTCATTGAAACATATAAGATTATTAAGGATTTGGACAGGCTAGAGGCAGGAAACATGTTCCCGATGTTGGGAGAGTCCAGAACCAGGGGCCACACAGTTGAAGAATAAGGGGTAAGTCATTTACAACGGAGACGAGGAAACACTTTTTCACACAGAGAATGGTGAGTCTGTGGAATTCTCTGCCTCAGAAGGCGGTGGAGGCCGGTTCTCTGGATGCTTTCAAGAGAGAGCTAGATAGGGCTCTTAAAGATAGCGGAGTCAGGGGATATGGGGAGAAGGCAGGAACAGGGTACTGATTGGGGATGATCAGCCATGATCACATTGAATGGCGGTGCTGGCTCGAAGGGCCGAATGGCCTTTTTTCCTGAACCTATTGTCTATTGTCTACTGTCCTTTCAAAAGATAGTTAGATACTCTCAGGCTAGTGGAATCAAGGGATATGGGGAGAAGGCAGGAACGGGGTACTGATTGGGGATGATGAGCCATGATCATATTGAATGGCGGTGCTGGCTCGACGGGCCGAATGGCCTACTCCTGCACCTATTGTTTCTATGTTGTTCGATTTGCCTACTCACCATCCTTCTTTACAGCCCCACGAGTAGGCACAGCCCAGCGGGTCTGCTCAGACAGCTACCACACGTGACAGCTTTGTAAATGGAGTCCGATATCCCAAAGGCACAATAACATTTGTCTCCTTTCTTTCTGCCTTTTTCAGACGCTCCCCCACTTGGTGACCCACGATGCCAATTGTCACGGGTGGTTCGGAATCCAGCTTGATTATGGCTTACAGATGTTTCAGCAGAGTCAGCGTCCCCTCCCACCCTCCCCTCACCTCCCCACCCTGTCAGCTTAGCTCATGCAGTATTTCAGTTTTAGTTTCCCAGGTACAGCACGGAAACAGGCCCTTCGGCCCACTGAGTCCGCGCCGACCAGCGATCCCCGCACATCAACACTGTCCTACACACACTTGGGGACAATAGACAATAGGTGCAGCAGTAGGCCATTCGGCCCTTCGAGCCAGCACCGCCACTCAATGTGATCACGGCTGATCATCCCCAATCAGTGCCCCGTTCCTGCCTTCTCCCCATATCCCCCGACTCCGCTATTTATAAGAGCCCTTAAACATAGCGGAATCAGGGGATATGTGGAGAAGCACTGCCATTCAATGTGATCACGGCTGATCATCCCCAATCAGTACCCCGTTCCTGCCCTTCTCCCCATATCCCCCGACTCCGCTATTTATAAGAGCCCTTAACCATAGCGGAATCAGGGGATATGTGGAGAAGCACCGCCATTCAATGTGATCACGGCTGATCATCCACAATCAGTACCCCGTTCCTGCCCTTCTCCCCGTATCCCCTTATCTCCTGACTTAATAGACAATTCACATTCATACCGAGCCAATTAACCGACAAACCTGCGCGTCTTTGGAGTGTGGGAGGAAACCGGAGATCTCGAAGAAAACCCACGCGGGTCACGGGGAGAACGTGCAGACTCCGTACAGACAGCGCCCGTAGTCGGGATCGAACCCGGGTCTCTGGCGCTGAAAGAGCTGTAAGGCGGCAACTCTACCGCTGCGCCACCGTGCCGCGTCGCGTTACAGTCCTCGTCCTCGATTTATTAATGGTTACTTTGTTGGAAGATGCAGCTTGGACACAGGCCCTTCGGCCCACGGGGTCCGTGCCTCATCCCTCCAACCCCCAGGCTATTCTCCGAACCATCCTACCACAACCAGAGAGCAGTGCTGAACTACTATCTACCTCATTGGTGACCCCCAATTTACCCGTGGGGTGGGCAAGGGGTTTGGGGGGCGGGGGTTAATTCCACCGATCAACCTGCCTCCATACCCAGACAGCAACTACCCTTGAGGTGAAGATACAACCCTCTCAGATAAGACCATCAGGCCTCAGAGCATAGACATAGACATAGACACAGAGATAGAAAATAGGTGCAGGAAGAGGCCATTCGGCCCTTCGAGCCAGCACCGCCATTCATTGTGATCACGGCTGATCGTTCCCTATCAATAACCCGTGCCTGCCTTCTCCCCATATCCCTTGACTCCACCAGCCCCTACAACTCTATCTAACTCTCTCTTAAATCCATCCAGTGACTTGGCCTCCACTGCCCTCTGTGGCAGGGAATTCCACAAATTCACAAACTCTCTGGGTGAAAACGTTTTTTCTCACCTCAGTCTTAAATGGCCTCCCCTTTATTCTAAGACTGTGGCCCCTGGTTCTGGACCCGCCCAACATTGGGAACATTTTTCCTGCATCTAGCTTGTCCAGCCCTTTTATAATTGTATATGTTTCTATAAGATCCCCCTTCATCCTTCTAAACCCCAGTGAATACAAGCCTAGTCTTTTCAATCTTTCCTCATATGACAGTCCCGCCATCCCAGGGATCAGTCTGGTGAACCTACGCTGCACTGCCTCAATCACAAGGATGTCCTTCCCCAAATTAGGAGACCAAAACTGTACGCAATACCCCAGATGTGGTCTCACCAGAGATTTAGGCCATTGCATCTGTTCCACCATTCATTCATGGTTGATCCATCGTTCCCTCCCAACCCTGTTCCCCTGCCTTCTCCCTGCTGGTCAAGAACCTGTGAATCTCCGCCTTAAAAAAAAAACCCATAGGCTTGGCCTCCACCGCCGTCTGTGGCGATGAATTCCACAGATTCACCACCCTCTGGGTAAAGAAATTGCTCCTCATCTCCACCATATTTTAAATCAAATAAGATTTTCCTATACGGTTCCTGGCATGTTTCTTTTCAGCTACCTTTTAGCTTGCAAACCTCAGGAGAACATAATGATTCATAATTCACCCCGCCTGGATTTTTGAAAACTTCTACTAAGTGCGCATTAAAATTCCTCCATTCCTTTACTTGTAGGTCTCTCGTTGCAGAAATGCAGGAAGCACCTCATTTCAAAAACATTTTGCTCTGCACACCGCGGGAATATTTTAAACACTTAACATTTCTCGTCTAGGAGAGGGCTGCAGATGCTGTCTTACACTAAAGAGGTGCACGGTAGAGAGAGCGTACTGGCCGGTTGCATCGTGGCCTTGGTTCGGCAACTTGAGCGCCCAGGAGCGGAAAAGGCCGCAAAAAGTTGTGACCACTGCCCGGTCCATCGCCGGCTCTGACCTCCCCACCGTCGATGGGATCTATCGAAGTCGCTGCCTCAAAAAAGCAGCCAAAATCATCAAGGACCCACACCATCCTGGCCACACACTCATCTCACCACTGCCATCGGGAAGAAGGTACAGGAGCCTGAAAACTGTAACGTCCAGGTTCAGGAATAGCTACTTCCCCACAGCCATCAGGCTATTAAACACGACAACAAATAAGCTCTAAACTACAATAGACTTATTATTATTTTTACTCCACTGTTATTATTTGTTTTGTTTTTTTCTGGGTTTTTGTTATGTTATATATTATGATTCCATATTCTGTCGTGCTGCAGCAAGTAAAGGCCCTGTCCCACTTACGTGTCCTTGGCGCGCGAATTACGTGACCTCGTGGTCGCGTTGAGGCGCATGGGCATCGTGTGGCCGCGTGAGGCCGGTCGCACTGGGAAGCACGGAGGGGTATGTAGTTGTGCGCGACATCGCGCGGGGCTCCGAAATTGTTGTAGCGAACAAAATCGCCGCGCGCCAACTGCCTGCCGCGTAACTGACGGCCAAAGTGGGACAGGCGCAAGACCCTGGCGCGACGCAACGTCTCACCTCCAACAGCAGCAGAAGCAGGCAAACGATCGCCGAGCTCGGCCTGGGGCTCACGGCCGTTGCGGATCCGGATCCGGATCCGCCCCCACTCCTACTCTCAGAGCGGGGCCAAGAAAATTGAAGATGGACTCAAAACAGGTGATGTTTCGGGTCGAGACCCTTCTTTTCAGACTGACGAAGAGTCTCGACACGAAACATCATCCATTCCTTCTCTCCAGAGATGCTGCCCGTCCCACTGAGATACTCCTGCATTTTGTGTCCATCTTCAAATGACGTCACGCGCTCCAGACGGCTGTGCGGACGCATGATGACGCGCGCGACCGTCGCGGGACCGTCGCGGCTCAACGAGACCACGAGGTCGCGTAATTTGCGTGCCAAGGACACGTAAGTGGGACAGGCCCTTAAGAATTTCATTGTTCTCTCTGGGACACATGGCAACAAAACACTCGTGTCTCTCGAGATACGCTGGAGTAACTCTGGAGAGAAGGAATGGGCGGCGTTTCGGGTCGAGACCCTTCTTCAGACTGAGAGTTGGCGGGGGAGAGGGAGACACAGAGATGTGGAAGGGTGAGGTGTGAAAATGACAGATCAAAGGAGAAGAAGCTGAAGGAAAATGTAGACTGGTTCATTGTCAGCTCGGGGAAGGTGACTATGAAGCGACCAATCGGTGCAATTAATCAGGAGGACAGCAAAACTAGTCGTAGAATTAGGGTGGGGGAGGAACGGAGAGAGAGGGAACACAGAGTTGGAGAGGTCAACGTCCACACCGCTGGGGTGTAAGCTGCCCAAGCGAAATATGAGGTGCTGCTCCTCCAATTAGCGTTGGGCCTCACTCTGACAGTGGAGGAGGCCCAGGACAGAAAGGTCAGTGCGGGAGTAGGAGGGGGAGTTGAAGAGTTCACGAGGAAACACTTTTTCACAGAGAAAATGTGGAATTCACTGTGGAATTCTCTGTGGAATTCTCTGCCTTAGAGGGCGGTGGAGGCCGGTTCTCTGGATGCTTTCAAGAGAGAGCTAGATAGGGCTCTTAAAGATAGCGGAGTCAGGGGATATGGGGAGAAGGCAGGAACGGGGTACTGATTGGGGTTGATCAGCCATGATCGCAGTGAATGGCGGTGCTGGCTCGAAGGGCTGAATGGCCTACTCCTGCACCTGTTGTCTATTGCTCAGCAACCGGGAGATCAGGTAGGTCTGGGCGGACTGAGCGGAGGTGTTGACACCGCTGGGTTGTTTCAAGGGTCTTGGAGAACCACAGTACAGTGGTCTTGCCGAGATGGTGCAGGACCTCCGTGAGTAGTCTTTGAGGTCATTTTGGAGTACTATGTGCGGGCGGATGAGTGGATAGAATGGTATAAAAGGACCGGAAGAGATGGTGTGCTAAGCATTCATCGGTCGGGGCATTGAGGATAAAAGTCAGACGGCCATGTTACATCTTCATACGACTTTGTTTAGGCCACATGTGGAGTGCAGGCCCAGCAAATGATGGTCCAGCACCTCCTCGAATCTGGACAAGATTATCAGTGCGCACTTGAAAGCCCCCCCCGGAAGAGAGAGAGTGGGAGAGAGGGAGTGGGAGAAAGTGGGAGGGAGAGGGAGTGGGAGAGGGAGTGGGAGAGAGTGGGAGAGGGGGAGTGGGAGAGAGTGGGAGGGAGAGGGAGTGGGAGAGAGGGAGTGGGAGAGAGTGGGAGAGGGGGAGTGGGAGAGAGTGGGAGGGAGAGGGAGTGGGAGAGGGAGTGGGAGGGAGTGGGAGAGAGGGAGTGGGAGAGAGTGGGAGGGAGAGAGTGGGAGAGAGGGAGTGGGAGAGAGGGAGTGGGAGAGAGTGGGAGGGAGAGAGTGGGAGAGAGGGAGTGGGAGGGAGAGAGTGGGAGAGAGGGAGAGGGAGAGAGTGGGAGAGAGGGAGTGGGAGAGAGGGAGTGGGAGAGAGTGGGAGGGAGAGAGTGGGAGAGAGGGAGAGGGAGAGAGTGGGGAGAGAGGGAGTGGGAGAGAGTGGGAGGGAGAGAGTGGGAGAGAGGGAGTGGGAGAGAGGGAGTGGGAGAGGGGGAGTGGGAGAGAGTGGGAGAGAGTGAGTGTGAATGTGTGAGTGTGTGACAGAGGCAGAGAGACAGAGAGACAGACAAAAAGACAGAGTGAGAGAGCGAGTGAGTGTGAGTGTGTTAGTGAGTGTGAGCGTGTGTGTGTAAGTGTGAGCGTGTGAGTGTGAGTGTGTTAGTGAGTGTGCGCATGTGAGTGTGTGCATGTGACTGACTGTGAGTGTGTGCATGTGAGTGTATGCGTGAGTGTGTGTGTGCGAGTGTGTGTGTGCGCATGTGAGTGTGTGCATGTGACTGACTATGAGTGTGTGCATGTGTGTGCGTGTGAGTGTATGTGTGCGAGTGTGAGTGCGTGTGTGTGTGTGTGTGTGAGTGTGAGTGTGAGTGTGTGTGTGTGCGTGTGTACATTCCACATTCCCAGTTTCCTTGCTGTTCTGAACGTCCGACTGAACTAAACCCACACTGTTGCACCAACAGCGTCCTGGTTAGCTCCTGGCCCGGCATTAAACGATATCCCCCGATCAAGAGGCAGCAGAGTTCTCGCTGAGAAAGACGGACCTAACGCATTCTTTCCACGATGATGTATTTACTTTTGAAAACTTTTAAAAGGTTAACCCCGGTTCAATTGTTTTGGGTGCAATAAATATCCGACTCTGCACAATTCCAAAGCTGCTCCGACAAGGTCAGCTTCCAATAACCTCGTGAATCCCCCCCATCATTGTCGGCACTGCTTCCACCTTGCACTCTTGCTCACACCATCCTTGTGGGACCACTGGTTTTGTTTTAAGATTAATCGGTGGCTCGGGCGGTAAGCTCAGCCCGCCAGGTATAAAACATCTACTTTTAAGCGTTTCTGCATGTGGCAAATGTCAATAACATATGAACGAGCCTCCACTCACACTTTTGGAGATCTTAGAAGCTAGTTAATGCTTGCAGGTCGCAGCTCAAAAGAGCTTCAACGAAGGTAGACGCAAAACGCCGGAGTAACTCAGCGGGACAGGCAGCATCTCCGGAGAGAAGGGTTACACAAAAAGCTGGAGAAACTCAGCGGGTGCAGCAGCATCTAAGGAGCGAAGGAGATAGGCGACGTTTCGGGTCGAGACCCTTCTTCAGACTGGTCAGGGATCAGGGAAACGAGAGATATAGACGGTGATGTGGAGAGATAAAGAACAATGAATGAAAGATATGCAAAAAAGTATCGATGATAAAGGAAACAGGCCATTGTAAGCTGTTTGTGGTGTGAAAATGAGAAGCTAGTGCGACTTGGGGTGGGGTGGGGGGGGGGGAGATGGAGAAGGAATGCCAGGGCCCGAGGGCTGAGGGAGAGGTGGGGAGGGGGAGGTGGCAGTCTGGGTTAACAGAATTGAGAAAATTCAATGTTTAAGCCCAGAGGATGCAGACTCCCCAAGCGGAATATGAGGTGCTGTTCCTCCAACTTGCGGTGTTGCTCACTCTGGCCGTGGAGGAGGCCCAGGACAGAGAGGTCGGATACGGAATGGAAGGGGGAGTTGAAGTGCTGAGCCACCGGGAGGTCGGGTTGGTTATTGCGGACCGAGCGGAGGTGTTCGGCGAAACGATCGCCCAGCCTCCGCTTGGTCAAGAGAAGGAATGGGTGGCGTTTCGGGTCGACACCCTTCTTCATGCACTTCAACCCAAAGCGTCTCTCTTGCTCTCCGTCCCTCCCCCACCCCAGTTCTCCGACTAATTCGTTTTACTGGTAGACAAGAGTGCTCGAGAAAATCAGCGGGTGCAGCAGCATCTATGCAGCGAAGGAAATAGGCAACGTTTCGGGCCGGAACCCTTCTTCAGACTTCTTCAAACCCATCTGAAGAAGGATTCCGGCCCGAGACGTTGCCTATTTCCTTTGCTGCAAAGATGCTGCCGCACCCGCTGAGTTTCTCCAGCACTTTTGTCTACCTTCGATTTTCCAGCATCTGCAGTTCCTTCTTAAACAGTTAGTTTTACTGATTCTCTGCCTCAGAGGGCGGTGGAGGCCGGTTCTCCGGATGCTTTCAAGAGAGAGCTAGATAGGACTCTTAAAGATAGCGGAGTCGGGGGATATGGGGAGAAGGCAGGAACGGGGTACTGATTGGGGATGATCAGCCATGATCACATTGAATGGCAGTGCTGGCTCGAAGGGCCGAATGGCCTACTCCGGCACCTATTGTCTATTATAGAAACATAGAAATTAGGTGCAGGAGTAGGCCATTCGGTCCTTCGAGCCTGCACCGCCATTCAATGTGATCATGGCTGATCATCCAACTCAGTATCCCGTACCTGCCTTCTCTCCATACCCTCTGATCCCCTTAGCCACAAGGGCCACATCTAACTCCCTCTTCAATATAGCCAATGAACTGGCCTCAACTACCCTCTGTGGCAGAGAGTTCCAGAGACCCACCACTCTGTGTGTGAAAAAAGTCCTTCTCATCTCGGTCCTAAAGGATTTCCCCCTTATCCTTAAGCTGTGACCCCTTGTCCTGGACCTCCCCAACATCGGGAACAATCTTCCTGCATCTAGCCTGTCCAACCCCTTAAGAATTTTGTACGTTTCTATAAGATCCCCTCTCAATCTCCTAAATTCTAGAGAGTATAAACCGAGTCTATGCAGTCTTTGTTCATAAGACAGTCCTGACATCCCAGGAATCAGTCTGGTTGTCTATTGTCTATTGTCCAGCATTTTTGCCCACCATCGTTCCGTGGATGCTGCCTCACCCGCTGAGTTTCTCCAGCATTTCTGTCTACCTTCGATCTGCAGTTCTTTCTTGAATATGAACTTCAATGATATCGTTTTGCCCCTTGCATTGGCACAGCCACGCTGAAATTTAAAAAAAAAAAACCCTTCCACGAAACTGCCCTGTTACTTTGCCTTCCGAAAGATTTGCTTGATGTAGCCTGTCGCAGGAGTAGCACTCATGAATAACCAAGTTAATCAAGGCAGTCCCAGGCCAAATTCCAGCCTTGACCCCGGTATCACAGGGGGGGGATTACTGCTCAGTTACCAGCACTTGCAAAACAGCATTAAAAGCCTCTGATTTTCATTTTTTGCTACCCTCTCGCACTCCCATGCATGTAATTATTCCCCCTTCAGCAAGTTAATCTTTCTCCCACTTGGTCTGTTGTCTGCTTGTTCGAGGCTGCAGCCTCCACTGTCGCCTTCATTTGGATGGCGTTTGGAACGTTTTCTTTCACTCAGGGCCAATTTAAAGGCTCTGCCTTTGGCCTGTTACCCTCCTTGCAGGCTCTTCCATCAGAGTAATGAGGGATTCAGTGGATGCTGCTTAAATGCCCCGCTCTGACCCGAAGCTGGGTCCCTCCAGCTTGCGTTGACGACCACATTTGATTAACTTCAAATGCTGGCTCAGCATTTCCTTACTTGTTTTTTTTTTAAATATAAAGGTTTAATTGCAAATTAGACCACTTTGAGTCTAAACTTGTCAAAAGTCTATGTACAGTTTGAGTACCGGTAGAGTCGCTGCCTCACAGCGCCAGAGAGCCGGGTTCGATCCTGACTACGGGCGCTGTCTGTACGGAGTTTTACGTTCAACCCCGTGACCTGCGTGGGTTTTCACCGATATCTTTGGTACAAAGACATGCAGGTTTGTAGGTGAATTGGCTTGGTGTAAGTGTAAATTGTCCCTAGTGCGTACAGGGTAGCGTTAATGCCCAGTTGCACTTACCCCCATCATCACCAAGTGCTTCGAGAGGCTGGTCCTGGCACACCTCAAAAGCTGCCTACCCCCCACACTGGATCCCTATCAGTTTGCCTACCGCAAGAACAGGAGTACGGAGGATGCCATCTCAACGGCACTTCACTCCGCCCTCTCCCACCTCGACAACAGAGACACTTACGTAAGAATGCTGTTCATCGATTACAGCTCAGCATTCAACACCATTATACCATCAAAATTGATCGCCAAACTCGGTAACCTGTGCATCGCTCCTTCCCTCTGCAACTGGATACTGGACTTTCTAACCAACAGACCCCAGTCAGTTAGGTTAGACAAGCACACCTCTTCAACCCTCACCCTGAACACCGGCGTTCCACAGGGCTGTGTGCTGAGCCCCCTCCTCTACTCCCTCTTCACCTATGACTGCACACCTGTACATGGTACTAACACCATCATCAAGTATGCAGATGATACAACGGTGATTGGCCTCATCAGCAACAACGATGAGTCGGCCTACAGGGAGGAGGTCCAGCACTTAGCAGCATGGTGCGCTGACAACAACCTGGCCCTTAACTCCAAGAAGACCAAGGAGCTCATTGTAGACTTCAGGAAGTCCAGGGGCGGCACACACACCCCCATCCACATTAACGGTACGGAGGTGGAACGTGTTTCTAGCTTCAGGTTCCTGGGAGTCAACCTCTCTTGGACCCACAATACCTCAACTCTGATCAAGAAGGCTCACCAGCGTCTCTTCTTCCTGAGGAGACTGAAGAAGGTCCATCTGTCTCCTCAGATCCTGGTGAACTTCTACCGCTGCACCATCGAGAGCATCCTTACCAACTGCATCACAGTTTGGTATGGCAACTGCTCTGTCTCCGACCGGAAGGCATTGCAGAGGGTGGTGAAAATTGCCCAACGCATCACCGGTTCCTCGCTCCCCTCCATTGAGTCTTTCCAAAGCAAGCGTTCTCTGCGGAGGGCGCTCAGCATCGCCAAGGACCTCTCTCACCCCAACCATGGACTGTTTACCCTCCTACCATCCGGGAGGCGCTACAGGTCTCTCCGTTGCCGAACCAGCAGGTCCAGGAACAGCTTCTTTCCGGCGGCTGTCACGCTACTCAACAACGTACCTCGGTGACTGCCAATCACCCCCCCCCCGGACACTTATTATTATTTATTCAAATCATTTGCTGTGTCGCTCTTCCAGGGAGATGCTAAATGCATTTCGTTGTCTCTGTACTGTACACTGACAATGACAATTAAAATTGAATCTGAATCTGAATCTGAATCTGAATAATGTGCGGGGATCGCTGGTTGGTGCGGACTCGGAGGAATTGAGAAAATTCAATGTTTAACCCCAGAGGATGCAGACTCCCCAAGCGGAATATGAGGTGCTGTTCCTCCAACTTGCGGTGTTGCTCACTCTGGCCGTGGAGGAGGCCCAGGACCGAGAGGTCGGATACGGAATGGGAGGGGGAGTTCTGTGCTGTATCTCTAACTAAATTAAACTGGAGAGAAGAAATGGGTAACGTTTCAGGTCGGGACCTTTCTCCAGATTATCCAAAACGTCACTCACACAGCGAATACTGATTTCTCTAACCTTAAGTAACCTTGCGTTCTCTCTCTCGCTCGCTCAATCCCTCCCCGCACTCCAACTTCTCAGAGTTAGATTTAACTCTTAGGGCTAAAGGAATCAAGGGATTTGGGGGGGAAAGCCGGAACGGGGTACTGATTTTAGATGATCAGCCATGATCATACTGAATGGCGGTGCTGGCTCGAAGGGCCGAATGGCCTACTCCTGCACCTATTTCTCTATGTTTCTATGTTTCTCCGACTAGGGTAACACTCCAAAGACATACAGGTATGTAGGTTCTCGCTCCTTAGATGCTGCTGCACCCGCTGAGTTTCTCCAGCTTTTTGTGTAACCCCAGGTATGTAGGTTAATTGTCATTGGTAAAGATTGTAAATTGTCCATAGTGTGTGCAGGATAGTGTTAGTGGACGGGATCGCTGGTCACCGCGGACTCGGTGGGCCGAAGGGCCTGTTTCCGTGCTCTATCTCTAAAGTAAACTCTTCAATGGCACTTCAATGGCACTTTTTTGCAACATGTATCCAGGTGCAGTAAAATTCTTTATTTGCAGGCAGTTTAGTTTAGTTTTGTTTGATGATACAGTGCGGAAACTGGCCCAGCACAAACTGGAGGAGCAGCACTTCATATTTATTTCTTATTTATTAGTTAGAAGCAATTACATAATTTAAAAAAAAGATACGTGTTCATTGTTGACATAATAAAAATCATTTTGTTCTTTGTAGATATACATAATATGTATTATCTATGTTAACCAGACTGATTCCTGGGATGTCAGGACTTCCATATGAGGAAAGATTGGATAGACTCGGCTTGTACTCGCTGGAATTTAGAAGATTGAGGGGGGATCTTATAGAAACTTACAAAATTCTTAAGGGGTTGGACAAGCTAGATGCTGGAAGATTGTTCCCGATGTTGGGGGAGTCCAGAACAAGGGGTCACAGTCTAAGGATAAGGGGGAATTCCTTTAGGACCGAGATGAGGAAAACATTCTTTACACAGAGAGTGGTGAGTCTCTGGAATTCTCTGCCACAGAAGGTAGTTGAGGCCAGTTCATTGGCTATATTTAAGAGGGCGTTAGATGTGGCACTTGTGGCTAAAGGGATCAGGGGGTATGGAGAGAAGGCAGGTACGGGATACTGAGTTGGATGATCAGCCATGATCATATTGAATGGCGGTGCAGGCTCGAAGGGCCGAATGGCCTACTCCTGCACCTAATTTCTATGTTTCTATATTTATATGTTCTTGGATTGTGGTAGATGATGCACCACGGGTTTAGTTTAGAGCTACATTGCGGAAACAGGCCCTTCGGCCCACTGGGTCCGCGCCGACCAGCGATCACTCCATACATTAGCCCTATCCTACTGCATAGACTCGGTTTATACTCTCTAGAATTTAGGAGATTGAGAGGGGATCTTATAGAAACTTACAAAATTCTTAAGGGGTTGGACAAGCTAGATGCTGGAAGATTGTTCCCGATGTTGGGGGAGTCCAGAACAAGGGGTCACAGTCTAAGGATAAGGGGGAATTCCTTTAGGACCGAGATGAGGAAAACATTCTTTACACAGAGAGTGGTGAGTCTCTGGAATTCTCTGCCACAGAAGGTAGTTGAGGCCAGTTCATTGGCTATATTTAAGAGGGCATTAGATGTGGCACTTGTGGCTAAGGGGATCAGGGGGTATGGAGAGAAGGCAGGTACGGGATACTGAGTTGGATGATCAGCCATGATCATATTGAATGGCGGTGCAGGCTCGAAGGGCCGAATGGCCTCTACTCCTGCACCTATTTCTCTATGTTTCTATGTTTCTAACCCTTGCTTAATAATTGTGCTTCTATATTATTTTTTTTCCCCATTTTTTATAAAGGTAGAAAATAGTAGAATAAAGATTAAACAAATCAAAATAATATATATATATAAAAAGTTGTGAAAGAATGGAATATTCTACAGATTCTACATCGTTGGAGATATATCCGCGTTTTATGAAATGTACTACTTCATCTATTCTTTGATCCTGGTTTCAGTCGGGTTCTCGTGCACCTCATGTTTCGCTTGGGCAGCTTACACCCCAGCGGTATGAACATTGACTTCTCTAACTTCAAGTAGCCCTTGCTTTCCCTCTCTCCCTCCATCCCCTCCCCCTTCCCAGAGCTCCCACCAGTCTGACTGTCCCCCTGATCTCTTTTGATGGTACACAAAATGCTGGAGAAACTCAGCGGGTTGCAGCAGCATCTGTGGAGCGAAGGAGATAGGCGACGTTTCGGGCCCAAACCCTTCTTCAGACTGGTGGTGGGGTGGGGGGAGGCGGGGGGGGAGGAAAGGTAAAAGGAGGAGGAGGAGTTCGGGGGCTGGGGGGGAGGTGGGAAGGGGAGGAGGCAGCCAGGGTTAACACAATTGAGAACATTCAATGTTCAAGCCCAGAGGATGCAGGCTCCCCAAGCGGAATATGAGGTGCTGTCCCTCCAACTTGCGGTGTTGCTCACTCTGGCCGTGGAGGAGGCCCAGGACCGAGAGGTCGGATATGGAATGGGAGGGGGAGTTGAAGTGCTGAGCCACCGGGAGGTCGGGTTGGTTATTGCGGACCGAGCGGAGGTGTTCGGCGAAACAACCGCCCAGCCTCCGCTTGGTCCCACCGATGTAGATCAGCTGGCATCTGGAGCAACGGATGCAGTAGATGAGGTTGGAGGAGGTGCAGGTGAACCTCTGTCGGACCTGGAAGGACTGCTTGGGTCCCTGAAAGGAGTGGATGGGGGAGGTGAAGGGACAAGTGTAGCATCTCTTGCGGTTGCAAGGGAAAGTGCCCGGGGAAGGAGTGGAGCGGGAGGGAAGGGAAGAATTGACAAGAGAGTTGCGGAGGGAGCGGTCTTTGCGGAAAGCAGACAGGGGGGGAGATGGGAAGATGTGGCGAGTGGTGGGGTCACGTTGGAGGTGGCGAAACTGGCGGAGGACTATCTGTTGTATGTGCCGGCTGGTGGGGTGAAAGGTGAGGACCAGGGGGACTCTGCCCTTGTTGTGAGTGGGGGAATGGGGAGAGAGGGCACTATTGCGGGGTATGGAGGAGACCCTGGTGCGAGCCTCATCTATAGTAGAAGAGGGGAACCCCCGTTCCCTGAAGAATGAGGACATCCCCGATGCCCCGGTGTGGAACACCTCATCCTGGGAGCAGATGCGGCGTAGACGGAGGAATTGGGAATAGGGGATGGAGTCCTTACAGGAAGCAGGGTGGGAAGAAGTGTAGTCTAGATAGCCATGGGAGTCAGTGGGTTTATAGTGGATGTCGGTCAGTAGTCTATCACCTGCAATGGAGATAATGAGGTCTCTTTTGATGTCTTGTTTTCACACCTTACACTCTCTTAGCTCTCCCTCTCCCCTGACTCTCAGTCTGAAGAAGGGTCTCGACCCGAAACGTCACCCATTCCTTCTCTCCAGAGATGCCGCCTGTCCCGCTGAGTTAGTCCAGCATTTTGTGTGTATCACTAGGAGGTGGTTGAGACAGGTTAAGAAACATTAAGACAGGTTTAGAGGGATGTGGGCCAAATGCAGGCTGGTGGGACTAGTGTAGATGGGACATGTTGGCCTAAGGGTGCCAACTGTCCCGTATTAACCGGGACATCCTGTATATTGGGCTAAATCGGTTTGTCCCATACGGGACCTCCCTTGTCCCGTATTTGACCGCTACTACTCGGGTCGAGGGGACTGTCGGGTCAGAGCGCCGCGTCCGGCCCCGCCTCACCCGTCCCGACATAGTGCAGCCCATGGAGTGCAGCAGCAGCAGCAGCAACAGCAGCAGTGCCTCGCCCGTGGCCCCGTCAGTCGGTCGGCAGCCCGGCCAGCTGTCCGACCTTTGGACCTTCGCTTACCGCCGACTCCACCACCGCCACCCCTCCTTCTCACGGCCGATCATCGGTTCACGAGTTGGACGGGGCGCCGGACTTTGCGCGTGGCCCCCGGGCCAAAACTCCTCAGCTGGCCCTGCCGGCTGGGCTTTGTGTGCAGTCCAGCACCCGGGCCAACTCATCATTCACCCAGCCACGGCCCAGTCGGTCAACGAACTGCCGTCGGGAACTTGTCCCATGTTTTGACCTTTCGTCCCTTATTTGGGAGTGCGAGAGTTGGCAACGCAACGTTGCCCAGTGCGGGCAAGTTGGGTCGAGGGGCCTGTTGCCGCACTGCCTGACTCTGTGACCCACCATCAGTAGCCTGGGCTATTGATCTGTAAATGTAAGCAAGATGTACACGACAACAGCTGGGAACTTTAGATTCATAATGAAATAAATCTGGATTAAATAGCTAGTGACTGCATTGGTGATCAAGAAACTAGCAGACCCCATTAAATGGCCATCTGGTGCATCGATGTCCTGTTGCATTCGCCAGCCTGCCATATTTATACAATCTGATCCATCTGTAATATCAGGACACACATCTCTCAAATTGTGATCACTTGTAAACATGAAGGTCCAAAACGCAGCTTCCAATTGTAGGATGGGCGATGAACATTGGTGAATTTATCATTCAAAGCAGGTTGTGATTTGGAAAATACGTGCAGGAGGAGGCCATTCGGCCCTTCGAGCCAGCACCGCCATTCATTGTGATAATGGCTGATCTGTACCTTCCCATACCCGGAATAGGAGGTGTTCCTGGTCCATCCGACCACAACTAGAGAGCAGTCGCACAGCGGTAGAGTTGCTGCCTTACAGCACCAGAAACCCAGGTTCGATCCTGACTATGACCTAGCAAGAGATAGGTGGATACTAGCACTATCCTACACACACCAGGGACAATTTAACGTTTACTAGGTATGTTACAAAACTTACCTTGAGCAGCGCTGCAGTTCTGCCGCTCCCCGTGTGCGTGACTTTGGCGCCTTTCAGAGGGCGGCGGGCTTAAAGTGCCGTTTTTCTGCAGACTGGGAAAATCGATCAATGTCGGGCGATTTCGTTGCGGAAGAAAGATCGCTCTGACATTTCATTCATGAAGGTATTTTTAAATTACGCTAGATTATTTATTAACTAGAGTAATTTAAAAATCACCTTCAAAAGCCATGAGCGCCGACAACGGGAAGGATTTTCCGTAGGGGAGAAAAAAAGGTGCACAGTTTATTAAAAGCTGGTTTTTATGGAGGCTTTAATCATATTTTCATGTTGCAAAATGGGGTCCAAAACAAATGTATGAACAAACAGTATTTTTCCACCCGACTTCACCGCAAACCGCAACGTTCCAATCCACCGCATTCCACTAAAACCCACTCGCTAGTTGATTTAAATGGCCATTAATTTACAGGCATTAAACACTAAATTCCTTCCATTTGGCCCAGAAATTCATGAAAATGAGATTTAAAAATTATGTTATATTGTGGATTATTGTGTGAATGTTATTTGGACACTTAGGCAATTTAAAAAAAGTTTATCTTTTCTTAAGAAATGGATAGATGTTTAGATCTACTCATTGAATTTTGTAATTAGCTACAATTAGATAACTAACTAATTATATGCTTTAATTTCAGGTCATCCAAGTGAGATTGTTTCAGAATGCTTCAATCTATAATAACTGGAAATTTCATTGAGTTCTCTTAATTTTTAAGAAAGTTATGGGCTTTTAACTGTTCTAGATCACAGCTTTTGAGTTAAGTCAATTGAAAGGCAATGGGGAGCAAGATGCTAATTTCCGAGTATGAAAATGGTCATAACTTTCTTAATACTGAAGATATGAAAGTGAATTAGGTGTCAAATTAAACTTCTTTTTATGCTTTATCTGATGTGATAAATTGCAGACTTGATTTTTTAAATCTCAAAATTTTGTAACATTGCTACATTTACACCAAGCCTATTAACCTACAAACCCGCACGTCTTCGGAGTGTGGGAGGAAACTGAAGATCTCGGAGAAATCCCGCGCAGGTCACGGGGGGAATGTACAAACTCCGTGCAGACAGCGCCCGTAGTCAGGTACGAACCCGGGTCTCCAGCGCTTGAAGGTCGGAAGAATTGTCTTGACCCGAAGCGTAACCCATTCCTTCTATCCAGAGGTGCCGCCTGTTCCGCTGAGTCACTCCAGCGTTTTGTGTCTTTCTTCGGTATCAACCAGCGCCTGCAGTTCCCTCCAGCACGACCTAGTAAGTGATAGGTGGATATAGGAGAGGAGTTGAAGATTAGCAGGCGAGGCGGGTGGGATAAGGGGATGGAAGCTTCCTAGCTGTAAGGAGCAAATCCCAAGGATTTTGAGGTGGGATTTGGAACGGTGGGAAGAAAGTGAATGATTTGTTTTAATCGAGGTTCTGCACCAAACTGTGTACTGAGCAATGAATCCACAACCTTGATTTTTGTGGGAGGCACGGTGGCGCAGAGGTAGAGTTGCTGCCTCACAGCGCCAGAGATCCGGGTTCGATCCTGACCACGGACTTTGTACGTTCTCCCCGTGACCTGCGTAGGGTTTTCTCCGAGATCTTCAGTTTTCTCCCACACTCCAAAGACGTGCAGGTTTGTAGGTTAATTGGCTTGGTATAAATGCAAAATTGTCACTGGTGTGTGTAGGATAGTGTTATTGTGCGAGGATCGCTGGTCGGCGTGGACTTGGTGGGCCGAAGGGCCTGTTTCAGCGCTGTATCTCTAAATTAAACTAAGCAGTGCTGAACTACTATCTACCTCATTGGTGACCATTGGACTATCCTTGGTCGGACTCTGCTGGCTTTACCTTGCACTAAACGTTATTCCCTTATCATGTACCTGCACACTGCAAATTGATCGATTGTAATCATGTATTGTCTTTCCGCTGACTGGTTTGCGCGCAAGAAAAGCTTTTCATTGTACCTCGGTGCACGTGACAATAAACTAAACTGAACTCAACTCAACTCAAATGCCTAAAGGGCCTGTCCTACAAGCATGCAACTCTATGCGATTAGCGTGACCTAACGTGGTCGCTTGAGCCGTCCGGCGTCGCGGGGCCGGTCCCACTTCGATCGCCGGAGCCGTGCGGAATTGTGCGGAGTTCGTCCCGACATCGCACGGGGCTCCGAAAAACTGACTATGTTCAAAAATTCCGCGCGGCAACGGCTTGTCGGCTCGCAGTCGCCTCGATGCATTACACACCGCCTCGACGTCGTGCCTCCGTGACCCTCTCTGTAGGTGCCTCCGTGACCCTCTCTGTGTGTGGCTCCGTGGCCCTCTGTGTGTGCGCCTCTGTGCCTCTCTCTGTGTGTCCCTCTCTATCCTGGCGAACTTACCTTTAAGACTTCGCTCCAAGTTCGCCTCACTTTGCGCCGCGTTGCGCCACTCACCCGACCTCCGCGCGGCCCTCGCTGCCGGTTTGGTCGCGCTTGAAGCATGCAGGCGCATGCTGGTGGGAACGGCCCTGTACAGGGGATCACCCGACCTCCGCGCGGCCCCCGCTTCTAGTTTGATCGTGTTCATCGCATAGAGTTCCATGCTTGTAGGACAGGCCCTTAATTCTGCTCCTATCATTTATGAATGTCCTAAACACAGCTTTCAGTTATAGGCTGGGCAATTAGCGCCGATTCATTTTAAGTTTAGTTTAAAGATACAGCGCTTAAACCGGCCCTTCAGCCCACCGAGTCTGCACCGACCAGCGATCCCTGCGCACTAGCCCTATCCTACACACACTAGGGACAATTTACATTTATACCAAGCCAATTAACCTACAAACCTGCATGTCTTAGGGATGTGGGAGGAAACCAGAGCACCCGGAGAAAACGCACGCAGGTCACGGGGAGAACGTGCAAACTCTGCACAGACAGCACCCGTGGTCGGGATTGAACCAGGGTATCTGGCGTTGTCGCTGGAAGCTACTCATCATCATGCTGACCCTTTCGTGTTGTGAATATGTGAATTAGGATGCAGACTGGATGCCTCACTAACACAACTGGGAGATCGGTGCGGCACGGTGGCGCAGCGGTAGAGTCGCTGCCTCACAGCGCCAGAGACCCAGGTTTGATCCAGACCTCGGCTGCTGCCTGTACGGAGTTTGTACGTTCTCCCCGTGACTGCACGAGTTTCCTCCGGGAGCTCCGGTTTCCCCCCACACATCCCAAAGACGTACAGGCTTGTAGGTCAAATTATCTTCGGTAAATTGTTTAGAGGTCCGGCGCGGACACAGTGGGCAGCAGGGCCAGTTTCCGCGCTGAACCTGTAAACGAAACGAAGACTGAACGTGTAGGGAGGAACTGCAGATGCTGGTTTAAACCAAAAACACAGACACAAACTGCTGGAGTAACTCAGCGGGTCAGGCAGCACCTCCGGAGAGAAGGAATGAGTGACGTTTCTGAAGAAGGATCTCGACCTGAAGAAGGGTCTCACCTGTCCCCTTTCCCTAGAGATGCTGCCTGCACCTCAAGGCTGCGTGCTCAGCCCCCTGCTGTACTCACTCTATACTCATGACTGAGTAGCCGGTTATAGCGCGAACTCCATCATCAAATTCGCTGACGACACCACTGTTGTGGGACGTATCACTGATGGGGATGAGTCAGAGTATAGAAGAGAGATCGAGCGACTGTCCATATGGTGCCAGCACAACAACCTGGCCCTCAACACCAGCAAAACCAAGGAACTGATTGTGGACTTTGGAAGGAGTAGGATGGGGACCCACAGTCCCGTTTATATCAACGGGTCGATGGTGGAAAGGGTCAAGAGCTTCATGCATATCTCTGAAGATCTTTCCTGGTCCCAGCACACTGATGCAATTATAAAGAAAGCTCATCAGCGCCTCTACTTCCTGAGAATATTATGGAGAGACGGTCTGTCAAGGAGGACTCTCTCTAACTTCTACAGGTGCACAGTAGAGAGCATGCTGACCGGTTGCATCGTGGCTTGGTTCGGAAACTTGAACGTCCAGGAGCGGAAAAGACTACAAAAAGTAGTAAACACTGCCCAGTCCATCATCGGCTCTGACCTTCCTTCCATCGAGGGGATCTATCGCAGTCGCTGCCTCAAAAAGGCTGGCAGCATCATCAAGGACCCACACCACCCTGGCCACACACTCATCTCCCTGCTACCTTCAGGGACTGCAACGACCAGGTTCAGGAATAGCTACTTCCCCACAGCCATCAGGCTATTAAACCTGGCTCGGACAAAACTCTGAACATTAATATCCCTCCATCTGTTATTTGCACTTTATCAGTTTATTTATTCATGTGTGTATATATTTATATTATGGTATATGGACACACTGATCTGTTCTGTAGTCAATGCCTACTATGTTCTGCTGTGCTGAAGCAAAACAAGAATTTCATTGTCCTATCAGGGACACACGACAATAAACTCACTTGAATCTTGAATCTTGACTCTCTGCAGCCTGACCCGCTGAGCGGAAGTAGCGGCGCTGCCTGCAGTCCGTCTGTTTTTTTTATTTTTGTTGTTGTTTTGCTTGTGTCTGTTTTAGTTTAGTTTAGTTTAGTTAGTTTATTAGATTGTGTAAGTGTGGGGGGCCGGTGGGAGAAACATGGTTTAGTCTCTTCCTTCGGGGGGATACGACCTTTTCTTGTCATGTCCCCTGTCTCCGTCTGCGCTGAGGCCTAATGGTGGAGCTGACGGCCTTCGCGGCAGCGGCAGTTCCGGCAGCGGCAGTGGCCCGACTGGCCCGACCTGGCAGCAGCAGCGGCCCGACTTGGAGCTGTGGCGGCACTCCGGCGTTCTGGTAGCGGCAGCGGCCGACTTGGAGCTGTGGCGGCACGCCGGCGTTCCGTATGCGGCAGCGGCCCGACTTGGACCTATGGCGGCACGCCGGCGTTCCGTATGCGGCAGCGGCCCGACTTGGAGATGTGGCGGCACTCCGGCGCTCCGGTAGCGGCAGCGGCCCGACTTGGAGCTGTGGCGGCACTCCGGCGTTCCGGTAGCGGCAGCGGCCCGACTTGGAGCTGTGGCGGCACTCCGGCGTTCCGGTAGCGGCAGTGGCCCGACTTTGGAGCTGTGGCCCAACTTGGAGCTGTGGCCCGACTTGGAGCTGTGGCGGTGTTCTGGCGTTTCGGCGGCGGTGGCGGTGGTGGCGTGGCTTCCGAGACCCGGCCGCGGGCCCAGTGGACGACATCGTCGGGAGCTCGCGGGTCACGGGTTGGTGACCTGTTTTTCCGGAGCTCCCGCAACAACAGCTGCGTCCGCTGGACTGGAGGGCGGCAGCTTCGGCAGCTTCGACCGCCCCGGGCCGCGGAGTTTGAACCGGCCCGTTCGCGGAGTGCGGATTCAGCCGCGGGACTGACTCACGTACCAACACCCGGCGCGGTCACAACATCGGAGGCCTGGATCGCCTCAGCGCAGAGGGAGAACAAGGAGGGAAGAGACAAAGACTAAGACTTTTGCCTTCCATCACAGTGAGGAGGTGTTTGGTGGATGTTAAATTTGCGTTTATTGTGTGTTTTTGTTACTTTTAATATATGTATGACTGCAGGCACGAATTTTCGTTCAGACCGAAAGGCCTGAATGACAATAAAAGTAAATCTGAATCTGAGTTACTCCAGATTTTTATTTGCGTCTGTCTAAACTGAGATTGAGATGAGCAAGCGGCTGGGGAAAACTTCCGTCGGCATCCAAGCCAGGGTCAAACTTCCGTGACCCTCGGTCGTAGAGGTGAGCCAAACTTAGCTCAGGCGTGAAGGGGAGGAATGGAGTCGTTGATTGCTCGTGCTAAGAAAGGACTTTACTATCTACCACCTGTTGCACCGTCATTCCAATATTCATCTCTGACTGAAATCAGTACCATACACAGTGTTTGCACGCTGTACAATACAGGAAACAGGATCTACATATCCAGCGCGTATAACCACGTGACTTTGAAAGAGCGAACACTAGTTTAGTTTAATTTATTTTAGACATACAGCGCGGAAACAGGCGGAAATAGGTGCAGGAGTAGGCCATTCGGCCCTCCTTAAAGGTCCATTTTAATTCATTTTGGTTTAGAGATACAGTGTGGAAACAGGCCCTTTGGCCCACCGATCAGCGATCGCCCATGCACAGTAATTCTATCCTACACACTTGGGACAATGTACAGAGAGCAATTGACCTACGAACCTGCACGACTTTGGGATAGACAATAGACAATAGACAATAGACAATAGGTGCAGGAGTAGGCCATTCAGCCCTTCAAGCCAGCACCGCCATTCAATGTGATCATGGCTGATCATCCCCAATCAGTTCCCCGTTCCTGCCTTCTCCCCCCATATCCCCGGACTCCGCTATCCTGAAGAGCCCTATCTAGCTCTCTCTTGAAATTCCTTGAGAGAATTCCACAGACTCACAACTCTCTGTGTGAAAAAAGTGCTTCCCCGTCCCTGTTTTAAATGGCCTGTCTCTTATTCGTAAACTGTTGGGCCCCTGGGCTCCGCCAAAATCGGGAACATGTTTCCTGCCTCTAGCGTGTCCAATCCTTTAATAATCTAAAATAATATCTCCTCTCATCCTCCTAAATTCCAGTATCCTGGGGACAATTTATATTTATACTAAGCAGATTAACCTACAAACCTTGCATGTCTTTGGGGTGTGGGAGGAAACCGGAGGTCTCGGAGAAAACCCACGCGGGTCGCGGGGAGAACGCACAAACTCCGTACAAACGGCGCCCGTAGTCAGGATCGAACCTGGGTCTCTGGCGCTGTGAGGCAACGACTGTACCGCTGCGCGCACCCAGGCATGGTAGATATTCTATAATTGTTCAGGATGCATTTATTGCAAATCCCGCCAATGTGGAGAAAGTTAGATCTTCAAAGATCATTATTCATGTCTGCAGTCGATGTGTGGAACAGCTGTTTCTTCCTCAGCTGTCAATGATATTCAGATTCCTATTAAACCTTCCCCCCCCCCCCCCCCCCCCCCTCCCTCCTCACCTCAAACCTATGTCCTCTGGTTCTTGATTCCTCTACTCTGGGCAAGAGACCGAGGGGCAACTTTTTGACACAAAGGGTGGTGGGTGTATGGAACAAGCTGCCAGAGGAGGTAGTTGAGGCTGGGACTATCCCAACGTTTAAGGAACTGTTAGACAGGTGCATGGATAAGAGAGTTTTGGAGGGATATGGACCAAAGCACGGACAGGTGGGACTAGTGTAGCTGGGGCATGTTGGTCGGCATGGGTAACTTGGGCTGCAGGGCCTGTTTCCACGCGCTGCTGACACTATTGAAACTCAATGCATGGGACTGCATGATGAATGTCATACAATATGATGAAGTCAACACAATAGAGAGAGTACAGAGGAGATTTACTAGAATGTTGCCTGGGTTCCAGCAACTAAGTTACAGAGAAAGGTTGAGCAAGTTAGGTCTTTATTCTTTGGAGCGCAGAAGGTTAAGGGGGGACTTGATTGAGGTCTTTAAAAAGATGGAAGGGATAGACAGAGTTGACGTGGATAAGCTTTTCCCATTGAGGGTAGGGAAGATTCAAACAAGAGGGCATGACATGAGCATTAAGGGACAGAAGTTTAGGGGTAACATGAGGGGGAACTTCTTTATTCAGAGAGTGGTGGTTGTGTGGAATGATCTTCCAGCAGAAGTGGTGGAGGCAGAATCGATTTTAACATTTAGAAACATAGAAACATAGAAAATAGGTGCAGGAGTAGGCCATTCGGCCCTTCGACCCTGCACCGCCATTCAATGTGATCATGGCTGATCATCCAACTTTGTATCCCGTACCTGCCTTCTCTCCATACCCCCTGATCCCTTTAGCCACAAGTGCCACATCTAACTCCCTCTTAAATATAGCAAGTATTTAAAAGTAAAGTGGACGGGAAGGGAGTGGAGGGGTATAGTCTGAGTGCAGGTAGATGGCGTATCGTATCCCCGCCTGCGCTGCGGCCTAACATCGTGGAGCTGGCGGCCTCTTGCTGGGGATCGACTTCGGGAGCTCCAACCGCCGGAGCCTGCGACTAAACATCCTGGATCTCGCGGTACCTGGTTAGGGATCGACTTCGGGAGCTCCAAGCTGCTTTGTTCGCCGGCTGCGGGAGCTTCGATCGCCCCGAGTGCGGATGGTTCGACTGCCCCGACCACGGGAGAATAAAGAGCGAAGAAGATACATAGAAACATAGAAATTAGGTGCAGGAGTAGGCCATTCGGCCCTTCGAGCCTGCACCGCCATTCAATATGATCATGGCTGATCATCCAACTCAGTATCCCGTACCTGCCTTCTCTCCATACCCTCTGATCCCTTTAGCCACAAGGGCCACATCTAACTCCATCTTAAATATAGGCAATGAACTGGCCTCAACTACCCTCTGTGGCAGAGAGTTCCAGAGACCCATCACTCTCTGTGTGAAAAAAGTCCTTCTCATCTCGGTCCTAAAGGATTTCCCCCTTATCCTTAAGCTGTGACCCCTTGTCCTGGACCTCCCCAACATTGGGAACAATCTTCCTGCATCTAGCCTGTCCAACCCCTTAAGAATTTTGTAAGTTTCTATAAGATCCCCTCTCAATCTCCTAAATTCTAGAGAGTATAAACCGAGTCTATGCAGTCTTTGTTCATAAGACAGTCCTGACATCCCAGGAAGACAATAAAGATAAGACTTTATTGTCTTCCATTACAGTGAGGAGTGTGGGGAATCCAATGTGGTGGATGTTTATGGCAACTTTTAAGTGTCTTGTTGCTTTTTATCTGGGACGACTGTACGGTAAATCAAATTTCACCGTTCCTTAAATTGTACACGAGACAATAAAATACCATGGAACCATTAACCCTACATTCCCATCGATTCCATCAACCATGCGCATGGGTAGGAGATGTTTCGAGGGATACGAGCCAACTACTAAAAACAACCTCTCTACATCCAGTTGGGTGGGAGGCATGGTGGCGCAGTGGTAGAGTTACTGCTTCACGGCGCCAGAGACCCGGGTTCAATACTGACTATGGGTGCTGTCCGTACGGAGTTTGTACGTTCTCCCCGTGACCTGAGTGGATTTTCTCTGAGGTCTCCGACTTCCACCCGCGCTCCAAAGACGTGCAGGTTTGTAGGTGAATTGGGCTTGGTACGAATGTAAAATTGCCCCCGGTGTGTTTAAGATAGTGTTAGTGTGCGGGGATCGCTGGTCGGCGCGGCCGTGGTCGGTGGGGCGAAGGGCCTGATTCTGCGCTGTGTCTCTAAACTAAACTAAGAAAAATTAGCTCGATCCAGGCCTTGGCAAGGATATTCAGTTCAGTTCCGTGATACAGCGCGGAAACTAACCGTTCGGCCCACCGAGTCCGCACCGACCAGCGATCCTCGCACACAAACACTTAGAGATGATCTTACATTCACACCAAGCCACTTAACCTACAAACCTGTACATCTTTGCAGTGTTGGAGGAAACCGGAGAAAACCCACGCAGGTCACGGGGAGAACGTACAAACTCCGTACAGACAAGCGCTCGTAGTCGGGACCGAAGCCGTGCCTCTGGCGCTGTGAGACGGTAAAGGGCCTGTCCCACCAGCATGCAACTCTATGCGATGAGCGCAACCTAAGCGTAACGTGGTCGCTTGAGCCGTCCAGCGTCGCGGGGCCGGTCCCACTTCGATCGCTGGAGCCGTGCGGAATTGTACGGAGTTCGTCCCGACATCGCGTGGGGCTTAGAAAAACTGACTATGTTCAAAAATTCCGCGCGGCAACGGCTTGTCGGCTCGCAGTCGCCTCGACGCATTACACACCGCCTCGACATCGTGCCTCCGTGACCCTCTCTGGAGGCTCCGTGGCTCCGTGGCCCTCTGTGTGTGGCTCCATGGCCCTCTGTGTGTGTGCCTCTGTGCCCCTCTCTGTGTGTTCCTCTCTGTCCTGGCGAACTTACCTTTAAGACTTCGCTCCAAGTTCGCCTCACTTTGCGCCGCGTTGAGCCACTCACCCGACCTCCGTGCGGCCCTCGCTGCCGGTTTGGTCGCGCTTGCCGCATGCAGGCGCATGCTGGTGGGAACGGCCCTGTACAGGGGATCACCCGACCTCCGCGCGGCCCCGCTTCTAGTTTGATCGCGCTCATCGCATGGAGTCGGATGCTGGTAGGACAGGCCCTTAACTCTACTGCTGCGCCACCGTGCAGTACAATAATGATAGGCCCTCGGAAGTTGAGATGAAAATTCAGGGGGGGGGGCGGTTTCTCGTGTTTTAAAAAGTATATAAGGAAGAGTTGGCAGACTTCCCAGAAGCTGAGTAGGGGAATGCTGAGTTTATCGTTGCCTGTAGGGACAGGCTTGATGAAACTGGAGTAATTGCCACAAATCAAGTGTCTGGCCGCAGGCAACATCCTGGTGCGGTGAGAGGCTGCCGGGCGGCAGAATGAAACGTCGCAGAAAATCTAGCCGAGCGAGAAACAAAGAGGAAAGCACCTCGAGTTCAGTTCAATTTTAGTTTTGTTTAGTTTAGAGATACAGCGCGGGAACAGGCCCTTCGGCCCACCGGGCCCGCGCCGACCAGCGATCCCCGCACATTAAAGGGCCAGTCCCACGGCCATTTTGTTGGCGACTGACAGCATCATTGACTGACATATCAGGTCTCTGTAAAATAAGTGGCGTAAGACGCGGCACGATGGCGTGTGACACGGTGTTTTTTCAAGTGTCGCAACATTTGTTTTTTTCGCTGCCGGAATTTTAAATGTTCAAAATCTTTCGTGACACTGGTACGATGCCGGCAAAATCGTCGAAAAAATCGCCAAGCGGGACAGGCCCTTAACACCATCCCACGCCCACTAGGGACATTTTTTACATTTACACCAAGGCAATTAACGTACAAACCTGTACGACTTTGGCGTGTGGGAGGAAACCGAAGATCTCGGAGAAAACCCACGCAGGTCACGGGGAGAACGTACAAACTCCGGAACACTACAGCCCACCGGGTCCGCACCGACCAGCGATCCCCGCACACTAAAGGGCCTGTCCTACCAGCATCCGACTCCATGCGATGAGCGCGATCAAACTAGAAGCAGGGGCCGCGCGGAGGTCGGGTGATCCCCTGTACAGGGCCGTTCCCACCAGCATGCGCCTGCATGCGGCAAGTGCGACCAAACCGGCAGCGAGGGCCGCGCGGAGGTCGGATGAGTGGCACAACGCGGCGCTAAGTGAGGCGAACTTGGAGCGAAGTCTTAAAGTAAGTTTGCCAGGACAAGAGGGGCACACAGAGAGGGGCACAGAGGCACACACACACAGAGGGCCACGGAGCCACACACATAGAGGGTCACGGAGGCACCTACAGAGAGGGTCACGGAGGCACGACGTCGAGGCGGTGTGTAATGCGTCGAGGCGACTGCGAGCCGACAAGCCGTTGCCGCGCGGAATTTTTTAACAGTCAGTTTTTCGGAGCCCCGCGCGATGTCGGGACGAACTCCGCACAATTCCGCACGGCTCCGGCGATCGAAGTGGGACCGGCCCCGCGACCCCTTTACACTACCCTACACACACTGGCGCCCAATCCAGGTGACTATTAGCGCGCTACCCACAGAAGCAGATCTACAGTCACATATTACAATCGTTCCACGCTCTTCAATCTATTCCCTTATCACATACTGTGTCTGGACACTGGAAATGTCTCGATTGTAATCATGTATTGTCTTCTTCTGCTGACTGGTTAGCACGCAACAAAAGCTTTTCACTGTACCTCGCTACATGTGACATTAAACTAGAATGAACCGACTAGGGAGAATTAACAAAGAACTTCCACCAAGCCAATTAAACTACAAACATGCACGTCTTTGGAGTATGGGGGGAAACCGAGGATCTCGGAGAAAACACACGCAGGTCGCGGGGAGAACGAGCAAACTCCATGGAGACAGCACCCGCAGTTGGAATCGAACCCTAGAGTGGCAAATCTACCTCAGCGCCACCGTGACCTGCCCTATTTTCACATGGTGGTTAACATCAGTATTGTGAGTCGTTTTGGGCCACCTTGCGGTGCTGGCTCGAAGGGCCGAATGGCCTATTCCTGCACCTATTGTCTATTGTATCTGAGGATGTGCTGGCACTGGAGAGGGTCCAGAGGAGGTTTACGAGAATTATCCCAGGGATGATTGGGCTAACGTATGATGAGCGTTTGACGGCACTGTACTCGCTGGAGTTTAGAAGGATGAGGGGGGGGACCTCATTAAAACGTACCGAATAGAGAAAGGCCTGGATAGAGTGGATGTAAAGTGGAGATTGGTAGATTCTTGTTTAGCAAAGTTACGTGGAGAATGGTGTTGAGAGTGTGAAATAGATCAGCCACGATAAAATGGCAGAACAGACTCAATGGGCTGAATGGCCTTATTGTGCCTCTATATCTCATGAAATTGGGTTGATGACTGAATTAATCAATTAATCCAAAGAAAACCTGTTGGAGTAACTCATAGGTGGATAGGTGACATTTCACAGAGTGCTGGAGTAACTCAGCGGGTCAGGCAGCATCTGTGGAGAACATGGATAGGTGACGTTTCACAGAGTGCTGGAGTAACTCAGCGGGTCAGGCAGCATCTGTGGAGAACGTGGATAGGTGACGTTTCACAGAGTGCTGGAGTAACTCAGCGGGTCAGGCAGCATCTGTGGGGAACATGGATAGGTGACGTTTCACAGAGTGCTGGAGTAACTCAGCGGGTCAGGCAGCATCTGTGGAGAACGTGGATAGGTGACGTTTCACAGAGTGCTGGAGTAACTCAGCGGGTCAGGCAGCATCTGTGGGAAACATGGATAGGTGACGTTTCACAGAGTGCTGGAGTAACTCAGCGGGTCAGGCAGCATCTGTGGAGAACGTGGATAGGTGACGGTTCAAGGGCAGTACCCTTCTTCAGAATGGAGAAGGGTGTCAACTCGAAACGTCGCCTACCCGCGTCCTCCAGCGATACTGCCAGAGTTCCTCCAGCACTGTGGGTGTTTTTTTTTGGTTGGTGAACCAGCACCTGCAGTTCCATGCGTCTCCATCTCGGTGAATTAGTGACTGTACGGAGGAGGGAACTGCAGATGCTGATTTAAACCGCAAACTGCTGGAGTAACTGAGCGGGGACAGGCGGCATCTCTGGAGGGAAGGAATGCTGGGAGAATGGAGCAGCTGGGCTTGTACACTCAGGAGTTTAGAAGGATGAGAGGGGATCTGATTGAAATATACAAGATTATTAAGGGTACACAAAAAGCTGGAGAAACTCAGCGGGTGCAGCAGCATCTAGGAGCGAAGGTTTGGACGCGCTAGATGCAGGAAACATGTTCCCGATGTCGGGGGAGTGCAGAATCAGGGGCCACAGTTTAAGAATAAGGGGTAAGCCATTTAGAAACTCCGTTCAGACAAACACCCGTAGTCGGGATCGAACCCGGGTCTCTGGCGCTGTAAGGCAGCAACTCTACCGCTGCGCCACCGTGCCGCCCTTGTTTGGTGCAACGGTTTTGATCAACTCTGATCCTTCCATCACTCGTTGACCTTTCTCAGCCGCCTCTCCTCACTCTTCTCATAACTTTATACGAAACTATTAGAACGGAGACGAGGAAACACTTTTTCTCACAGAGAGTGGTGAGTCTGTGGAATTCTCTGCCTCAGAGGGCGGTGGAGGCCGTTTCTCTGGATACTTTCAAGAGAGAGCTAGATAGGGCTCTTAAAGATAGCGGAGTCAGGGGGATATGGGGAGAAGGCAGGAACGGGGTACTGATTGGGGATGATCAGCCGTGATCACATTGAATGGCGGAGCTGGCTCGAAGGGCCGAATGGCCTACTCCTGCACCTGTTGTCTATTGTCTATTGTCTGTTGCCATGATCATATTGAATGGCGGTGCTGGCTCGAAGGGCCGAATGGCCTACTCCTGCACCTATTGTCTACTGTCTGTTGCCAGGATCACATTGAATGGCGGCGCTGGCTGGAAGGGCCGAATGGCCTACTCCTGCACCTGTTGTCTATTGTCTATTGTCTATTGACGTTTCGGGTCGAGACCCTTCTTCAGAATGAGACTCAGGGGAACGAGAGACTCGAAACGTCACCCATTCCTTGTCTGGAGAGACGCTGCCTGCCGCGCTGAGTTACTCCAGCGACTTTACAAGCAGGAATGTGCCTTGGGCAAATGAAAGTTCCCTCCGTTACTGCCTTGACAATATTTATTTGCACATTTGCGTTGTGTGCTCTGTGAAGTCTGGAAGTTGAGAAGGTTGTTTTTCAGAAGCTGCTTTTTCCCCGCGCTGTCGCTCGCTGGGTGACAAGGCCTCAAGTGAGGAAATAGCAAGGTGCTGACACACGAAACTCACACGGTTTTTAAGTGCCACGTCAAAACCGCTCGCATGATTGAAGAACTGCTGACATTCCAACAAAGCGTTTTGGTAACTCAGGAATCGAGAATTAAAAGGACGATGTATTTATACAACAGATTGAGAAGCAGGTGCGGTTCATGGTAGTGTTTTTTTTTGCCGGAAGGTGAGTGACATCCACTTGCCTTGTGTGAGGAGCATATGGCTCACAGGCTTTTGTTGAAGCTCTCCAATTATAGGCTCTCTCCGAGAGCTTGCCGCGGAGATTGACACAAAACGCTGGAGCAACTCAGCGGGACGGGCAGCAGCTCCGGAGAGAAGGAATGGGTGACGTCTCTGGTCGAGATCCTTCTTCAGACTGAGAGTCGGGGGGGGGGGGGGGGGGGGAGAGGGCAACGAGAGATATCGGTGGTGATATCGAAGAATTAAATGTTTAAGACAGAACTGCAGATGCTGGGAAAATCGAAGGTCGACAAAAATGCTGGAGGAACTGATGGTGTGTGGCAACATAGAAACATAGAAAATAGATGCTGCAGGAGGCCATTCGGAGCCAGCACCGCCATTCATTGTGATCATGGCTGATCGTCCCCAATCAATAACCCGTGCCTGCCTTCTCCCCATATCCCTTGACTCCACTAGCCCCTAGAGCTCTATCTTAAGGGCCTGTCCCACCAGCACGCAACTATATGCGATGAACGCGATCAAACCGGCAGCGGGGGCCGCGCGGAGGTCGGGTGATCCCCTGTACAGGGCCGGTCCCACCAGCATGCGCCTGCATGCGGCAAGCGCAACTAAACCGGCAGTAGGGGCCGCGCGGAGGTTGGGTGAGTGGCGCAACGCGGCGCAAAGCGAGGCGAACTTGAAGCAAGTCCAACGTAAGTTCGCCAGGACTTAGAGGGGCACACAGAGAGGGGCACCGAGACACACACACATACAGGGCCACGGAGCCACACACATAGAGGGTCACGGAGGTACTTACAAATAGTTTCACGGAGGCACGATGTCCGGGCGGTGTGTAAATGTCGCGGCGACTGCGAGCCGACAAACTGTTGCCGCGCGGGATTTTTGGACATTGTCGGTTTTTCGGAGCCCCGCGCGGCGTCGGGACGAACTCGGGACGAACTCCGCACAATTCCGCACGGCTCCGGCGATCGAAGTGGGACCGGCCCCGCGACGCCGGACGGCTCAAGCGACCACGTTAGGTCGCGCTAATCGCATCGAGTTGCATGCTGGTGGGACAGGCCCTTAACTCTCTCTTAAATCCATCCAGTGATTTGGCCTCCACTGCCCTCTGCGGCAGGGAATTCCACAAATTCACAACTCTCTGGGTGAAAAAGTTTTTTCGCACCTCAGTCTTAAATGGCCTCCCCTTTATTCTAAGACTGTGGCCCCTGGTTCTGGACTTGCTCAACATCTATGGAGCGAAAGAATAGGTGATGTTTCGGGTCGAGACCCTTCTTCAGACTGAGAGTCAGGGGAGAGGTAGGCTAGAGACATGGAGGGGTAAGGTGTGAAAAGCACAGATCAAAGAAGATGGTGATAAGGGAATATACAACGTTTAAGAAAGAACTGCAGATGCTGGAAAAAAATCGAAGGTGGGCAAAGATGCTGGAGAAACTCAGTGGGTGAGGCAGCGTCTAGGGAGCTGTAGAGGCACCATGTGTGGTGAATAAATGTGAGACGTGAGGTCGGTTCAAACGGTTGTTTATTCAGTAGTGACACGTTAGGTGGGTGCGCTAACTATATTACAAAGTTGCTGTAGCTGAACGAGGTTGTACTCTTGGGCTCAGCTACCTGTTGACTGCTTAAGGGCCTGTCCCACCAGCATGCAACTCTATGCGATGAACGCGATCAAACTAGAAGCGGGGGCCGCGCGGAGGTCGGGTGATCCCCTGTACAGGGCCGTTCCCACCAGCATGCGCCTGCATGCGCCAAGCGCGACCAAACCGGCAGTAGGGGCCGCGCGGAGGTCGGGTGAGTGGCGCAACGCGGCGCAAAGTGAAGGGAACTTGGAGCGAAGTCCAAGGTAAGTTCGCCAGGACAGAGAGGGGCACACACAGAGAGGCACCGAGGCACACACACACAGAGGGTCACGGAGCCACACACATAGAGGGTCACGGAGGCACTTACAAATAGGTTCACGGAGACACGATGTCGGGGCGGTGTGTAATGCGTCGAGGCGACTGCGAGCCGACAAGCTGTTGCCGCGCGGAATTTTTGGACATAGTCAGTTTTTCGGAGCCCCGCGCGGTCTCGGGACGAACTCCGCACAATTCCGCACGGCTCCGGCGATTGAAGTGGGACAGGCCCCGCGACGCCGGACGGCTCAAGCGACCACGTTAGGTCGCGCTAATCGCATAGAGTTGCGTGCTGGTGGGACAGGCCCTTTAAGGTCTCGAGGTGAGAGAGCTCAAGTACCATGACGTCACGTGCCCGCCCTCGTATCTCCTGACGAGGGTTCGAACATATGTGGCCCGCGTTTAGGCTGACGTCACCCCCCAGAACCGGAAGAAGGTATAGCATGGTCGAGGCTGGCTCCCGCATGTGGGTCTGGGACACCCCGATGCAGAGGCCGCGGGACGGACGGGGTCTGGGACACCCCTGGCATCTGTCGAGTATAAGTGGCCCGTGTTTAGGCTGACGCCACAGAGCGAAGGAATCGGTGGCGATTTGGGTCGAGACCCGAAACGTCACCTATTCCTTCGCTCCATAGGTGTTGCCTCAGCCGCTGAGTTTCTCCAGCATTTTTGTCTGCCTTAGAACAAAAAAATGAAAGATATGCAAAAAAATAACATAGAAACATAGAAACATAGAAATTAGATGCAGGAGTAGGCCATTTGGCCTTTCGAGCCTGCACCACCATTCAATATGATCATGGCTGATCATCCAACTCAGTATCCTGTATCCTGTACCTGCCTTCTCTCCATACCCTCTGATCCCCTTAGCCACAAGGGCCACATCTAACTCCCTCTTAAATATAGCCAATGAACTGGCCTCAACTACCCTCTGTGGCAGAGAGTTCCAGAGACCCACCACTCTCTGTGTGAAAAAAGTCCTTCTCATCTCGGTCCTAAAGGATTTCCCCCTTATCCTTAAGCTGTGACCCCTTGTCCTGGACCTCCCCAACATCGGGAACAATCTTCCTGCATCTAGCCTGTCCAACCCCTTAAGAATTTTGTAAGTTTCTATAAGATCCCCCTCTCAATCTCCTAAATTCTAGAGAGTATAAACCGAGTCTATGCAGTCTTTCTTCATAAGACAGTCCTGGCATCCCAGGGATCAGTCTGGTGAACCTTCTCTGCACTCCCTCTATGGCTATAATGTCCTTCCTCAGATTTGAGGAAGGTGATCAAGGGAGGGTGGAGCCCACAATGGTCCATTGTTGGCTGCGGGCTAGGTGATAAGGAGTTGCACACGAAAATGAATCTCAACCAAACGACAGTGAAACTGGATGGCTCGGGTTGGGGGAGGGTCAGAGAGAACGGGGATGCGGAAGTTAGTTGCAGGAATTAATATTCATACCGCTGGGTTGTAATGAATTACAACAAGTATAGGATAAGGTGAGAAAACGAGAGATCAAAGGGGCCGAAGATCAAGGGAGACGTAGAATGGATCATTGTTAGCTCTAGGGAAGGTGACAACGAGGCGTGCGAAATAAAATTCAATCGGGATGACAACCAGAGAACCAGGATTGGAAAAGGATGAGAGGGGATCTCATTGAAACATATAAGATTGTTCATGGCTTGGACAAGCCAGAGGCAGGAAACATGTTCCCGATGTTGGGGGAATCCAGAACCAGGGGCCACAGTTTAAGAATAAGGGGTAAGCCATTTAGATCGGAGACAATGAAACACTTTTTCTCACAGAGAGTGGTGAGTCTGTGGAATTCTCTACCTCAGAGGAGGCCCAGGACAGAAAGGTCAGTGTGGGAATGGGAGGGGGAGTTCTAAATTTCTCCCCCTCCCATTCCCACACTTTAACTCCCCCTCCCATTCCCACACTTTAACTCCCCCTCCCATTCCCACACAGACATTTCTGTCCAGGGCCCCCTCCACTGTCAGAGTGAGGCCCAATGCAAAATGGACGAGCAGCACCTCATATTTCGCTTGGGCAGCTTACACCCCAGTGGTATGAACGTTGACTTCTCTAACTTCAAGTAACCTTTACTTCCCCCCCTCTCCCGTGACTCTCAGTCTGAAGAAGGTTCTTGACCCGAAACGTCACCCGTTCCTTCTCTCCAGAGCTGCTGCCGGTCCCGCTGAGTTACTCCAGCTTTGTGTCGATCTTCAATTTTCTTGGCCCTGCTCTGGTGGGCGGCGGATCCGGATCCGCAACGGCCGTGAGCGCCCGGTTGAGTTTGACGATCGTTTTCCTGCTTCTGCTGCTGTTGGAGGTGAGGCGCGGCGTCGAGCCAGGGTCTTGGGCCTGTCCCACTTTGGCCGTCAGTTACGCGACATGCCGGTGGCGGGCGAAGATTTAGTGCAGGACGACGTTGACGCTCCTCCACGCCACTCCATGCGCCAGTCCCGAGCTACCCACAGCTACCCACACGCTACCCACACGCTACCCACACGCTAGCAGGTCGCGTAAACGGCACGCGAGCCAGCCAAGTGGGACAGGCCCTTTACTCCGGCATTTTGAGCCTGTCAAAGAGCTTACAGTGATTGACACTAGCTCAGCTGTGGTCTCAGTTCCATTAGAGCATCACTTTTTGTACCTGATTATACTTAAGAGCAGCATTGTTCCCTTTTCACCGGAGCATCGGCTCGGCATTTTTTGCAGTGACAGTTTTGCAGCAAAAACAGAATTCTTTTGAAAGTCAGCAAAGTTTTGAGAGATTGTGAAAATGGTTCAAGACTCCAAGATGTGTTGGAGCAACTGCAGATGCTGGTTTAAGGGCCTGTCCCACTTACGTGACCTTCGCAGGTGACTGCCGGCACACGTCATAGGTCACCAAAATTTTCAACAAGTTGAAAATTCAGCGGCGACCAGAAAGATTTTTTTTTTTGTTTTTTTAATTTCAAAATAGACTTTATTCAAGGAATAAATATTTACAATACATGAACCGTGCGAAAAAATCCATCCGACATTTTCGGAGGCGATACAAATTGTTCCTTACAGTCTATATACATAGCTCAAATTCCACGAATCTATCCCCCACCCATGCCACTTATGTGGCCCCCTGGCGTGGGATACCTTCCCTTATTTTGAGGGGCGTCTCCACCATACCGTGCCCCCCATGTCCAGCAGCGGAAGGACCCTAGACTGTGGCCCTCCCCCACCGAGCCTTGGCGTTGGCTGCACCGAGCTTCAGTGCGTCCCTCAGCACGTACTCCTGCAGTCTGCAGTGGGCCAGTCGGCAACATTCCCCGACGGACATCTCGCTCCGCTGGGCGGTGAACAACGCTCGGGCAGACCAGAGAGCATCTTTCACCAAGTTGATGACCCTCCAGCAGCACTCGATTTCAGTCTCTGAATGTGTCCCTGGGAACAGTCCGTATATCACAGAGTCCTCTGTGACGGAGCTGTTTGGAATAAAGCGTACCAGGGACCCTTGCATTTTCCTCCAGACTCTTTGGGCAAATCCACACTCTGCAAAGAGGTGGGCAACCGTCTCCTCTCCATAGCAGCTGTCCCGAGGGCAGCGTGCGCTGGTAGTGAGGTTCCGATGGTGCAGGAAGGATCTGACTGGGAGGCCTCCCCTCACCGCCAGCCAAGCCAGGTCTTGGTGCTTGTTGGTGAGTTCTGGCGATGAGGCATTTTGCCAGACAAGCTGGGCAGTCTGCTCAGGGAACCACGCCACCGGGTCCATCGAGTCCTTTCCCTGCAGTGCCTGCAGGACATTCTGTGCTGACCACTGCCCAATGGACATGTGGTCAAAGGTGTTGGTCCGGAAGAACCTTTCCACAGACGACAGATGGGGCGGCAGTGACCAGCTGACTGGCACATTGCGTGGCATCTGCGCCAGGCCCATCCTTCGCAACACCGGGGACAGGTAGAACCTCAGCAGGTAGTGACACTTGGTGCCCACGTGCCTTGGCTCTACACTCCGCCTGATGCAGCCACACATGAAGGTGGCCATCAGGATGAGGGCGACGTTGGGCACGCCTTTACCCCCGTTGTCTGCTGACTTGTACATTGTGGCCCATCGCACCCGGTCCATCCTCGACCCCCAGATGAACTGGAAGACGGCCCGGGTGATCCCTGTGGCGTAGGAAGGAGGGACATGCCACACTTGTGCCAAGTATAGCAGGCCCGAGAGCACCTCACACCTGATGACCAAATTCTTTCCCGTTATGGAGAGGGAGCGTTGCCTCCACAGCTCCAGCTTCTTCCCCACCCTGGCTATCCGCTCCAGCCAATTCTTGTTACACGCCCCAGCCCCCCCGAACCAGATCCCCAGCACCTTCAAGAAGTCAGGCTTGATGGTGAAGGGGACGGAAGATCTGTCGGGCCAGTTGCCAAAGAACATGGCCTCGCTCTTCCTGCGGTTCACCCTGGCTCCCGTGGCCGACTCAAACTGGTCGCAGATCCTAATCAGTCTGCGGACCGACCCTGGATCCGAGCAGAAGACAGCGACATCGTCCATGTACAGGGAGGTCTTTACTTGTTTTTACCCAGATGAACTGCTACGACAGTTTGGAGACCTCTCACGACCGTAGGATGTGTGGTCGTGAGAGGCCTCCTATGGTCGTGAGAGCTCACCAAAGAGTCGTGTCATCTTTCTGGTTGCCGCTGAATTTTCAACATTTTGGCGACCTATGACGGGTGCCGGCAGTCGCCTGGAAAATCGCATAAGTGGGATAGGCCTTTTACACCGAAGATAGGCACAAAGTGCTGGAGTAACTCAGCGGGTCAGGCAGCATCTCTGGTGAAAAAGAATAGGTGATGTTTCGGGGTCGAGACCCAATCTTTGATCAGACTTTACTGGCGCTAAACCTTATCTTGCGCTAAACGTTATTCCCTTATCATGTATCTTATACGCTGCGAATGTCTCGATTGTAATCATGTATAGTCTTTCCGCATCTCTGGAGAGAAGGACTGAGCGACTTTTCGGGTCCAGACCCTTCTTCAGACTGAGAGTCGGGTGAGAGGGAATCGAGAGATATGGACAGTTATATAGAGAGATATAGAACATAGAAATGAAAAGATGTTTTTTGAGGCCTTCATAGCAAGAGGATTTAAATATAGGAGTAAAGAGGTTCTTCTGCAGTTGTATAAGGCTCTGGTGAGACCACATCTGGAGTATTGCGTACAGTTTTGGTCTCCTAATTTGAGGAAAGGCATCCTTGTGATTGAGGCAGTGCAGCGTAGGTTCACGAGATTGATCCCTGGGATGGGGGAACTGTCATATGAGGAAAGATTGAAAAGACTAGGCTTGTATTCACTGGAGTTTAGAAGGATGAGGGGATATCTTATAGAAACATATAAAATTATAAAAGGACTGGACAAGCTAGATGCAGGAAAAATGTTCCCAATGTTGGGCGAGTCCAGAACCAGGGGCCACAGTCTTAGAATAAAGGGGAGGCCATTTAAGACTGAGGTGAGAAAAAAGCTTTTGTGCCCAGAGAGTTGTGAATTTGTGGAATTCCCTGCCACAGAGGGCAGTGGAGGCCAAATCACTGGATGGATTTAAGAGAGAGTTAGATAGAGCTCTAGGGGCTAGTGGACTCGAGGGATGTGGGGAGAAGGCAGGCACGGGTTATTGATTGGGGACGATCAGCCATGATCACAATGAATGGCGGTGCTGGCTCGAATGGGCCGAATGGCCTCCTCCTGCACCTATTTTCAATGTTTCTATGTTTCTACGAATGTTGTGATAGTGCCTCCTTCAACTAAGACTGTTTTGCAATGACCTTGTAGTTGCATGCTCACCGTCACTAAAAATGGTTATTGTTAAAGAAAATTATAAACTGATCTTAAAACAAGTTTCCATGATCTGAATAGAACTCCAGCCTGTATGTAGTTAGTAGAATCAAGTCCAATTAGATAGAATATAGACACAACATGCAGGTGTAACTCAGCGGGACAGGCAGCATCTCTGGAGAGAAGGAATGGGCGACGTTTCGGGTCGAGACCCTTCTTCAGACTGAGAGTCAGGGGGGGAGAGGGAGACACGGAGATATGGAAGGGTGAGGTGTGAAAATGAGAGATCAAAGGGGACGGTGGTCGAGGTAAATTTAGAATGGACCGGTGTCAGCTCGGGGAAGGTGGACAACGAGGCGTACAAAAGGAAGGAACTGCAGACGCTGGTCTACATCGATGATGGACACAAAATAACTCGGAGGGACAGGCAGCATCTCTGGAGAGAAGGAACGGGTGACGTTTCGGGTCGAGACTTGTCCGAAGAAGGGTCTCGTCCAGAAACATCACCTATTCAGTTTCTCTGGAGATTCCTTCCCCCCCCCTCTCTCCCCCTCTCCCCCGCCTTAGTTGTCCTAGTTGGGAGATGGGGAGAAGGCAGGAACGGGGTACTGATTGTGGATGACCAGCCATGATCATATTGAATGGTGGTGCTGGCACGAAGGGCCGAATGGCCTACTCATGCACCTATTGTGGCAAATCTGTGGAATTCTTTACCACAGATGGTTGTGGAAGCCAAGTCAGTGGGTAATTTTAAGGCAGGGATAGATGGATTCTTGATTATTATTGGGTGTCAGGGGTTATGGGGAGAAGGCAGGAGAATAGTAAGATTAAATAAGAACTTACCAGTTTGACGTTTGACCCTTATTTTATGAGGAGTTACGTTGAGGAATTACGTGAAGAAGCCCCGCCAGGCGCATGCGCGTCATACTTCAAAGCAGCAGCGTGAAAACACAGAAAACAAATAGCCAAAGTAACATAGAAGAAGACTAGAACTACCAGATGATCTCTTAGATTATGAGGGTGGGAGCGGAGGGCACGTAATCCCTCAACGTAACTCCTCGTAAAATAAGGATCAAACTTCGAACTGGTAAGTTCTCATTTAATCTTACTATTTTACTTCGGAGTCACGTGAGTGACTACGTGAAGATTTCAAAGCTCTGTGTTTTCATGCCGTATATGCACTCCATACGACAATCTGCTTCGGTTGACACAGTAGTGAATAAATAATATATTGTACATTGCTTCAAATTATTCAATAACTATTTTTAATAATAATAATAACAAAAACAGTAATAACCGCTCTGTCCCAGGGGGAAATTACAAACAATTATATAAAAACAAAATGGGGTTGAGTGTCAAGTCAAGTCAAGTCACTTTTATTTCTATAGCACATTTAAAAAACAACTCTCGTTGGCCAAAGTGCTTCACATTGGTGGAGGTACTAACGTTATACAACATTGGTTCATAGATTTACATGCATAAATACGTACATATAGCCCTCCCTCAGAAAACATAGAAACATAGAAAATAGGTGCAGGAGTAGGCCATTCGGCCCTTTGAGCCTGCACCGCCATTCAATATGATCACGGCTGATCATCCAAGTCAGTATCCCGTACCTGCCTTCTCTCCATACCCCCTGATCCCTTTAGCCACAAGGGCCACATCCAACTCCCTCTTAAATATAGCCAACGAACTGGCCTCAACAAAAGGGAGAGATAGATCAGCCACGATTGAATGGCGGAGTGGACTAATTCTTCTCCTATCCCTTGCGAACGCAGATGGGTCACGTTGGGCAGGTTGGGCTGAGGGCCCCGCGTGCCTCCATAATAGTGGAAACCAAGTGGAGTTGTACGAACAATAATGACGAGTGGATGATGTTGAGAGAGAGAGAGTTGTTAATTCAATTACTGGGTGATGCTCAGCTATCCAATTTTGTGTTTTTTTTTAAAAAAGAGCATTACTTCTCACCACAAAAGTCGCTGCCAAAATGCGCTCCAGAACTCCCAGAGCAGGTTCTCTTCACAGCTAGCTGCTAATTTGTTCTCTGGAGACTGGCTGGTAGCTAAGTAATAAAGGAAAATAATGGGGGGATTTTTTTGGTTTTGGAAGTTTCGATAACGGCGACGCTTTGTTAAACTCCGGGTGCTTGGTGATCAGGTGGCTTTTGCCATCATCCTCGGCGTGTCATTAGATGCTGCAGCAAGTAGACGGGAGGTTGCATCCGGCCAAAAACAGCGAGACTGTTGCACACATTTGCTATCCTTCAGATTAATTGAACGCGATCGCAAGACCACACTTTCATTCTGGATTATCATCTCATATTGTGCTCTAGTATGGTACCTGAGCTGCTGCCTTTCGGATAATGAGGCGTATTAGTTTCCGATGGAGAGGAGCAACATTAAATATCTACACTTTTTTCCTAGGGTAATTCTTCCTGTGAGATAAACAATTAAAAATTGGGTATTTAATGAGCTGGGATTTTTTTTTCTAAGATATCGGTCAACCATTTCCCCCGACCAACCGAAACTGCGGCAATTATCTTGCCATTATTAATTGTCGATCGGGAAAGGATATTTAATTTATTTGCAGATTTTATCATTTAATCTTCCGATGATTTTTGCCCCCCGTGACAGGGAGGAGAAAGGCTTCCCTGTGTGTTCGGCGGAGAATATGCCCACCGTTCTGAGCCCGCCGGGGGTGTGGACACGGGAGGATAGAGGCAAAACGTGACTAAGCGGGACAGGGCGCGGCAGTAGAGTTGCTGCCTAAAGGGCCTGTCCCACGTGGGCGTCATTTGTGTGTCATTCACGCGATAGGCCGGTAGTGAATGTCGGGCGAAAATCGTCTAGCAGTACGACAGTCGCGAGCCAATGGCCCTTGAGGGCCTTGCTTCTTTTGGGAGCCATTTGCGATGTCGTTCGTACTTAGTCCGATCTCAGTGGCAAGGATTTTCCCAGTGAAACAATTTCAAAACTCGGCGCGCTTTATACCCGGGTGGTCACGTGGTGTGGCGCTCAAATGAAGTGCAAATGGCGCGCCGACGGCGTACGGGCAGCCATGGTTATAACGTTGACGCACGGTTGACGCTTTATAAATTAGCATAGAAAATGTTCGTGCGTCACCGTGCGTAACCATGCGGCATCAGCACGTCAGAGTACGCCATCAGTACGCCAGCGTGTGCAAGGGGTACGTCACGCAAGTGGCGTGCAAGGATTTTGAGCATTCCAAAATCTTGGGGCGCCACGTGTTGCCGCGGTTCACTGCATACGCCGCCACGCCTCAACATGCGCCATGCGCACGTCACGACGCACCAACCAATTTTTAGGATGTCACGTAAATGGCGCGCAGATGATGCCCAAGTGGGACATGCCCTTTCCAGCGTTTGCAGCACCAGAGAACCGGGTTCGATCCCGACTACGGATGCTTGTCTGTACGGAGTTTGTACGTTCTCCCCGTGACCTGCGTGGGTTTTCTCCGAGATCTCCGGTTTCCTCCCACACTCCAAAGACGTGCAGGTTCGTTGTGTGAATTGGCTTGGTGTAAGTGTAAATTGTCCCTGGTGTGTGCAGGGTAGCGTTGACGTGTGGGGATCGCTGGTCGGTGTGGACTCGGAGGGCCAAAGGGCCTGTTTCTGTGCTGTATCTCTAAACTGAATTAAATTAAACTGGAGTGAAGAAATGGGTAATGTTTCTGGTCGTTGCAGAAACATTGATTTCTCTAACCTTAAATGGGCTGTTCCACTTGGGCGACCAAATTGGCGAGTTTAGAAGAGTTTTGAAAAAATGACATGTTGAAGACCTCCTTCAACTATGTTGAAGACCAGCTACGACTAACTTCGGGAAAATTGGACACCGAATAGTGGAGAGTGAAGACGACCTCCTTCGACCTCCCTTCGATTATGATGAAGAATATCTACGACTACCTTCGACTACCCTCGATTACCTACAACTAACATGCCGACCTACTACGACTAAAACTACGAGTAACAAAAGTAGCGATTTTTTGCATGGCTTTTTTTTGCTCACGGGCATTTTTCAACACGTTAAAAACGCCGCTACCTAGCTGAGGCCTCGAGTACGCGGAGACCACTTTCGAGCATCAAGGCGAGTTACGAAGACCTCCTACGACCTCGTATGAGAATGAGTCGAGGGCAAACTCGCCAGAACTCGCGGATTTGGTCGCCCAAGTGGGACAGTCCCTTGCTTTCCCTCTCTCTCCATCCCTCCCCCCTCTCCCCCTTCTCAGAGTTAGATTTAGCTCTTAGGGCTAAAGGAATGAAGGGATATGAGGGAAAAGCCGGAACGGGGTACTGATTTTAGATGATCAGCCATGGTCTCATTGAATGTGGTCAAAGGGCTCTGGCTCAAAGGGCCGAATGGCCTACACCTGCACCAATTTCTCTATGTTTCTTTGTTTCTCCGTCCTACTGATTCGGTTTACTGTCTGTATGCCTCGTTGGCACCTTCCCCTCAGCTGACAGCCGATCATTGTCCATTCCCTTGACCGTCGTCTCCTTTGATCTGTCCTTTTCACACCCTACATGCTCGTTGCACCCTTCCACATCTCCAGTCCATCTCTGCCAGGACTCTCAGGACTCGACAAAAAAAAAACGTCACCCATTCCTCCTCTCCAGAGATACCGCCTGACCCGCTGAGTTACTCCGGCATTTTGTGTCTATCTTCGCTGCAAACCGGCATCTGCAGTTCCTTCTGCACCTGTAAACACGGAGCTTGGGACACATGAAGGAGTTGGCTTTGTGCAATTTGTGGCAGCCAAGTAGGGAGTACGTGGGCGGGAACATCTATTTAGGAGCAAGCTAATAGCATCATTGAAGAGGGAAATTAGATCAACCTGTGCAAGCAGCATCACTAAATGGACTGACGCAAAGTGCTAAAATAGCAGCTCAGAGGGTCAGGCCGCATCTCTGGAGAAAAAGGATGGGTGACGTTTCAGGTCGAGGCTTGTCTGAAGAAGAGTCTCGTCCAGAAACATCACCTATTCCTTTTCTCTGGAGATTCCCTCCCCTCCCCTCCCCTCTCTCCTCTGCTCCCCCGCCTTAGTTGGGAGATGGGTAAAAAGCAGGAACGGGGTACTGATTGTGGATGACCAGACATGGCCGTGCTGCCTCGAAGGGCCGAATGGCCTACTCCTGCACCTATTGTGGCGCATCTGTGCAATTCGTTACCACAGAAGGCTGTGGAGGCCAAGTCAGTGGGTATTTTTAAAGCAGAGATAGATAGATTCTTGATTAGTACGATATAGCTCTCAAGTCGAGGGGAATGAAGGGATGTGTATGGGGAGAAAGCAGGAACGGGGTACTGATTTTGGATGGTGGTGCCGGCTCAAAGGGCCGAATGGCCTACTCCTGCACCTATTTTTCTATATTTCTATGTTTCTGTGATCTTTCTTGAGACTGATGATAGGAGGCGTGGGGGGGGGAGGGGGGAGGGGGAAGTTAGGAGAGTGGGGAGGCAGGACAAAGCCTGCCAGGTAATAGCTGGACAAAGACTTAAGATGTCATCCAGTGTGGAAACAGGCCCTTCGGCCCAACTTGTCCACACCGGCCCACATGTCCCAGCTACACTCGTCCCACCTGCCTGTGCTTGGTCCATATCCCTCCACACCTGTCCTATCCATGTACCTATTTTTTTCTTAAACGTTCCGATAGTCCCAGCCTCAACTACCTCCTCCGGCAGCTCATTCCATACACCCACCACTCTTTCTGTGAAAAGGTTACGCCTCAGATTCCTATTAAGTTTTTTCTCCTTTAACCTGCTGAGTTACTCCAGCACTTTGGGTCTATCTTGGATAAAAATTAACCACTGCAGTTCTTTGTTTCAATAGACAATAGGCAACAGGTGCAGGAGTAGGCCATTCTACCCTTCGAGCCTGCACCACCATTCAATTTGATCATGGCTGATCATCCCCAATCAGTACCCCATTCATGCCTTCTCCTCATATCCCCTTCTCAATAGACAATAGACAATAGACAATAGGTGCAGGAGTAGGCCATTCGGCCCTTCTAGTCAGCACCACCATTCAATGTGATCATGGCTGATCATCCCCAATCAGGACTCCGCTATCTTTAAGAGCCCTATCTAGCTCTCTCTTGAAAACATCCAGAGAACCGGCCTCCACCGCCCTCTGAGGCAGAGAATTCCACAGACTCACAACTCTCTGTGAGAAAAAGTGTTTCCTCATCTCCGTTCTAAATGGCTTACCCCTTTTTTTTTTAATTTTATTTTTTTTAAATTAGGTGCAGGAGTAGGCCATTCGGCCCTTCGAGCCTGCACCGCCATTCAATACAATCATGGCTGATCACCCAACTCAGTATCCCGTACCTGCCTTCTCTCCATACCCTCTGATCCCCTTAGCCACAAGGGCCACATCTAACTCCCTCTTAAATATAGCCAATGAACCGGCCTCAACTACCCTCTGTGGCAGAGAATTCCAGCGACCCACCACTCTCTGTGTGAAAAAAGTCCTTCTCATCTCGGTCCTAAAGGATTTCCCCCTTATCCTTAAGCTGTGACCCCTTGTCCTGGACCTCCCCAACATCGGGAACAATCTTCCAGCATCTAGCCTGTCCAACCCCTTAAGAATTTTGTAAGTTTCTATAAGATCCCCTCTCAATCTGCTAAATTCTAGAGAGTATGAACCGAGTCTATCCAGTCTTTCTTCATAAGACAGTCCTGACATCCCAGGAATCAGTCTGGTGAACCTTCTCTGCACTCCCTCTATGGCAATAATGTCCTTCCTCAGAATTGGAGACCAGAACTGTACGCAATAATCTATTGCGTTTATTCTTAAAGTTTATTCTTAAACTGTGGCCCCTGGTTCTGGACTCCCCCAAGATCAGGAACATGTTTCCAGCCTCTAGCATGGTCGGGATCGTTCCTGCCTTCTCCCCATATCCCCTGACTCCGCTATCTTTAAGAGACCAAATGGACAGCATTGGCCCAAGTACAATGTCTACATCACATTTTCAAAGTTAGCCCAAGCAACTGGCTAATATCATCGAGGTATTTTTTACACGAGAACTTCAAAGCGGGCGTAGGGACGGTTTTGCTAACAGCTAACTGCAAATAGAAACATAAACAGCTGACTTACCAAGCCCTGGCATCGAGGAAGGTGCAATTTTTCTTGGAGCTTGCAAGGTGCCACCAAATTAGTCAGCTATGTTATAGCTTGCTGCCTCTGGGAGAAAGGTGAAAGGGTGTAGAGTGGAGCTGGGATTTGGTGCGTGTGCCAGCCACTGGCATCTGCCCGTGCGTAGAACAGCACAAGGACAGGCCCTTCGGCCCTCAACATCCGTGCTGTACATGATGCCAAGACTCCCTCCAGCGATGCTGAATTACTCCAGATTTTTGTGTCTACTTCGGTTTAGAAACATAGAAAGATAGAATACAGGTGCAGGAGTAGGCCATTCGGCCCTGCACCGCCATTCCATGTGATCGTGGCTGATCATCCACAATCAGTTCCCCTTCCTGTCTTCTCCCATATCTCTTGTTTCCGTTAGCCCCTAGAGCTCTATCCATTTTCTATCCATGCCAATACCATACCCCCAATACCATGTGCTCTAATTTTGCCCACTAATCTCCTGTGTGGGACCTTGTCAAAGGCTTTCTGAAAGTCCAGATACACCACATCCATTGGCTCTCTCTCATCCATTTTCCTTGTTAAAAAATCTTCAAAAAATTCCAGAAGATTAGCCAAGCATGATTTCCCCTTTGTAAACAATAGACAATAGGTGCAGGAGTAGGCCATTCAGCCCTTCGAGGCAGCACCGCCATTCAATGTGATCATGGCTGATCATCTCCAATCAGTGCCCCGTTCCTGCCTTCTCCCCATATCCCCTGACTCCGCGATCTTTAAGAGCCATATCTAACTCTCTCTTGAAAGGACTGGACAAGCTAGATGCGGGAAAAATGTTCCCAGTGTTGGGCGAGTCCAGAACCAGGGGCCACAGTCTTAGAATAAAGGGGAGGTCATTGAAGACTGAGGTGAGAAAAAACTTTTTTTCACCCAGAGAGTTGTGAATTTGTGGAATTCCCTGCCGCTGAGGGCAGTGGAGGCCAAATCATTGGTTGGATTTAAGAGAGAGTTGGATAGAGCTCTAGGGGCTGGTGGAGTCAAGGGATATGGGGAGAAGGCAGGCACGGGCTGTTGATTGGGGACGATCAGCCATGATCACAATGAATGGCGGTGCTGGCTCGAAGGGCCGAAGGGCCGAATGGCCTCCTCCTGCACCTATTTTCTATGTTTCTATGAAAGCATCAAGAGAACTGGCCTCCACCACCCTCTGAGGCAGACAATTCCACAGACTCACAACTCTCTGTGAGAAAAAGTGTTTCCTCATCTCCGTTCTAAATGGCTTACCCCTTATTCTTAAACTGTGTGGCCCCTGGTTCTGGACTCCCCCAACATCGGGAACATGTTTCCTGCCTCTAGCGTGTCCAAACCCTTAATAATCTTATATGTTTCAATAAGATCCCCTCTCATCCTTCTAAACTCCAGAGTGTACAAACCCAGCCGCTCCAGCAATTAAAAAACCTTTCACTGAACCTCACTCAGTACTATTAAATCTGTCCCCTCTCACGTTAAACGGATGTCCTCTGGTTCTTGTGGGAATTCCAGAAGCATTCTCTCTCCGCTGGAATGTTCCCAATTCATGCAACACATTTCCCACTTATCCTGCATCTTTTCTTTCCGGAATGAAGTCATACACTCTGATATTTTGAGCCACAAAAACCTGGCGCTTATTTTGAGAGCAAGATGTTGCCCAAGAATGTTGGACTAAAAAACCTTCCGACAAGGAAGCTGTCTCCAAGCATCCAATCCAACTGTGCGGCACGGTGGCGCAGCGGTAGAGCGTCCGCCTCACAACGCCAGGGACCCCGGTTCGATCCCGACTACGGGTGCTGTCTGGACGGAGTTTGCACGTTCTCCCCGTGACCTGCGTGGGTTTTCTCCGGGAGCTCCGGTTTCCCCCCACACTCCAAAGACGTGCAGGTCTGTGGGCTGACAAAAGTGCTGGAGAAACTCTGCGGGTGAGGCAGCATCTATGGAGCGAAGGAAGAGGTGATGTTTCGGGTCGAGACCCTCCGCAGTTCTTTCTTAAACAGGTCTGTAGGTTAATTGGCATTGGTAAAATTCTAAATTGTCCCCAATGTGCGTAGGATAGAGCTAGTGTGCGGGGATCGCTGGTCAGTATGGACTCGTCGGGCCGAAGTGCCTGTTTCCGTGCTGCATCACTAAACTAAACCAAACTAAACTAAACTAAATTAAACTAAACTAATGTGGAGGCCTTGGAGAGAATGCAGCAGAGGTTTACCATAATATTGCCTGGATTAATGTACATTAATGTACTCTTGTACTCCATGAAATACACAAAGCGCTTGAGTAAAGGGCCTGTCCCACCAGCATGCGATTCCATGCGGTGAGCGCGACCAAACCGGCAGCGGGGGCCGCGCGGAGGTCGGGTGATCCCCTGTACAGGGCCGTTCCCACCAGCATGCGTCTGCATGCAGCAAGCACGACCAAACCGGCAGCGAGGGCCACGCGGAGGTCGGGTGAGTGTCGCAACGCGGCGCAAAGTGAGGCGAACTTGGAGCAAAGTCTTAAAGGTAAGTTCGCCAGGACAGAGAGGGGCACACGGAGAGGGGCACAGAGGCACACACACACACACGGGGCCATGGAGCCACACACAGAGAGGGTCACAGAGGCACCTACAGAGAGGGTCACGGAGGCACGATGTCGAGGCGGTGTGTAATGTGTCGAGGCGACTGCGAGCCGACAAGCTGTTGGAAATTTTTGAACACAGTCAGTTCTTCGGAGCCCGCGCGATGTCGGGAAGAACTCCGCACAATTCCGCACAGCTCCGGCGATCGAAGTGGGACCGGCCCCGCGACGCCGGACAGCTCAAGTGACCACGTTAGGTCGCGCTCATCGCATGGAGTTGCATGCTAGTGGGACAGGCCCTTAACTCAGTGAGTCAGACCCTCTGAGTTACTCCAGCACTCTGTGTCTTTTTCTTGTAGATCAACGTCTGGTTTCCATGGTGGCACGGTGGCGCAGCGGTAGAGTCGCTGCCTGACAGAGAGACCCGGCTTCGATTCTGACTACGGGTGCTGCCCGTACGGAGTTTGCACGTTCTCCCCGTGACCTGCGTGGGTTTACCCCGTGAACTCTGGTTTCCCCCCACGCTCCAAAGACAATGGACAATAGGTGCAGGAGTAGGCCATTCGGCCCTTCGAGTCAGCACCGCCATTCAATGTGACCATGGCTGATCATCCCAAATCAGTACGCACTGGTTTTATAGATTAAATGGCTTGGTATAAATGTACATTGTCCCTAGTGTGTGTAACATAGTGTTAATGTGCGGGGGTCGCTGGTCGGCGCGGACTCGGTGGGCCGACGGGCCTGTTTCCGCGCCATATCTCTAAACTAAACTGAATAAACTAAAATAAAACTGCAGTCCATTGCATCACCTTGCATTAAATGTCCTCTCCAATGAAGACAAAAATTCCAAACACCCTTCCCATTCCCACACTGACCTTTCTGTCCTGGGCCTCCTCCATTGTCAGAGTGTAGTCAAATGCAAATTGGAGGATCAGCACCTGATATTTCACTTGGGCAGCTTACACCCCAACGGTGTGAACATTGACCTCTCCTCAACTTCAAGTAACCCCTTGCATTCCCCTCTCCCTCCAACCCTCCCCCCACACTAGTCATCGTACTAGTTGCACTGTCGTCTGCTGAGTTTCACTGCTTGTTTCCACTCGTTATCACCGTTTCCACAGCCAACAATGGAGCATTGTGGGCTCCACCTTGTTTTGTTCATCATTGCTGACTTCGATTGGTCCTTTTGCGTACATTCCATTCCTTTGTTCCATGTTCCTTTTCATATCCCTCGTTTCCCTTTCCCCTGACTCTCAGTCTGAAGAACGGTCTCTGTGCGCGTGTAAAGGGCCTGTCCCACTTATGCAACTTTTTCGGAGACTGCCGGCGCCCGTCATAGGTCGTTGCAGGTCGCCGAAATTTTTCAACATGTTGAAAAACCAGCGGCGACCAGAAAGACGCTACGACTCTTTTGGCGACTGAGGAGACGACTCACGACCATGCAGGCGACATGTCGAGGGGCGAAGCCTGTATGCTCGTGAGTAGTCGCCCAAAGGGTCGTACCTTGTTCTGGACGCCACTGGATTTTCAACATGTTGAAAATTTTCGGAGACCTACCGGAACTATGACAGGTGCCGGCAAGTCGCGTAAGTGGGACAGGCCCTTAACTTTTTTTCTCTCGTTTATTATAGTGTTTACAGTGTACTATGTTTACATATTCTGTCATGCTGCAGCAAGTTAAGGGCGTGCCCTACCAGCATGCAACTCTATGCGATGAGCGCGACCTAACGTGGTAGGTAACCTCTGTGCGGAATTGTGCGGAGTTCGTCCCGACATCGCGCGGGGCTCCGAAAAACTGACCATGTTCAAAAATTCCGCGCGGCAACGGCTTGTCGGCTCGACGCATTACACACCGCCTCGACGTCGTGCCTCCATGAACCTATCTGTAGGTGCCTCCATGACCCTCTATGTGTGTGGCTCCGTGGCCCTCTGTGTGTGTGTGCCTCTGTGCCCCTCTCTGTGTGCCCCTCTCTGTCCTGGCGAACTTACCTTGAAGACTTCGCTCCAAGTTCGCCTCACTTTGCACTGCATTGCGCCACTCACCCGACCTCCGCCCGGCCCTCGCTGCCGGTTTGGTCGCGCTTGCCGCATGCAGGCGCATGCTGGTGGGAACGGCCCTGTACAGGGGATCACCCGACCTCCGCGCGGCCCCCGCTTCTAGTTTGATCGCGCTCATCGCATGGAGTCGGATGCTGGTGGGACAGGCCCTTTAGAATCTCATTGTCCTACCTGGGACAACGGGTAATAAAATACTCTTGACCCGAAACGTCTCCTATTCCTTTTTCTCCAGCGATGCTGCCGGACCCGCTGAGTTACTCCAGCTTTCTGTGTCTATCTTTTTCACCACCCTGTCAGTCTACCCCACGACAGAAGGGGAGGAGCTGCACAGTTTGATAGCCACGGGGAAGAAGGATCTCCTGTGGCGTTCTGTGCTGCATCTTGGTGGGACCAGCCTGTTGCTGAAGGTGCTCCTCAGGTTGACCAGTGTGTCACGGAGGGGGTGAGCTGTATTGTCCAGGATGCTCCGCAGTTTGAGGAGCATCCTCCCCTCCAAGACCAACCTCCCGTGAATCCATCTCCAACTCCGACCCCAGGTCGGAGCCGGCCTTCCTGATGAGTTTGTTGACCCTATTGGCGTCCGCGGCCTTTGCCGGCCAGAGATCCCCGCACATTAAAACTATCCTACACCCACTAGGGACATTTTATTTTTAACATTTACCAAGCCAACTAACCGACAATCCTGCATGTCTTTGGAGTGTGGGAGGAAACCGAAGATCTCGGTGAAAACCCACGCAGGTCACGGGGAGAACGTACAAACTCCGTACAGGCGGCGCCCGTAGTCGGGATCGAACCCGGGTCGGCGTTGAGCTGCAGGTGATTCAGCCCACGGCACTCAACAAAGTCGTCGACTACACCCCTGCATTCTGCTACCGCCCCCCCCCCCCCCACACATACCGCTCACCAAGATCCTGCTCCTCGCTGGATTAAACGCGCCAGGATTCACAGCAGGGAGAAATCTTGCGCAGTTTCCAAATGGAGCAAATCTTCTCGTCACCCCCTCTCAGTTCGCTCGCGAGCCAAGCCTATAGATTCAGAGCCAACCTGCCACCTCTTCACCTCCTGCCCAAACCAGGGTTGTCTACTTCCAACTCCGCGCCTCGTGTCGCACAGACTGATGCGGGGAAAACGTGCCCTGGCATTTGGTTTGAGGAATCACAGTGTTAACTTTGCAGAGTTGACCCCAGGGTCAGGACACGTTTTGAGGGCGGCACGGTGGCGCAACGGTAGAGCGCCAAGACCCTGAGCTCGGGTGCTGTATGTGTGTGTTTGTGTGGAGTTTGCACGTTCTCCCTGTGACCGCGAGGGTTTCCCTCCAGTTTCCTCCACACAGCAGATTCGGGGGGCACGGTGGCGCAGCGGTAGAGTTGCTGCCTCACAGCGCCAGGGACCCGGGTTGGATCCTGACGGCAGGTGCTTGTCTGGTCTGGTCTGGTCTGGCACCTTGCCACATGCACCGAGGTTACGGTAAAATTCATTTTGGTATACAATTCAGTGCAAATATCACTACACATAAGCACCTAGATACATGCTAATTACGCATCTCAGATACAGTACAAGTGTGTAGCAGTCGTGCACTGAGGCAGGGCACACAGTCGTGTAGGAAGGAGCTACAGACAGACACAAAATGCCGGAGTAACTCAGCGGGACAGGCAGCATCTCTGGAGAGAAGGAATGGGTGACGTTTTGGGTCGAGACCCTTCTTCAGACTGGGTCTGGGGAGATGGAGACACAGAGATATGGAAGTGTAATCAAGAATTTAATGGGCCTGTCCCACTTAGGCGATTCATATTACTTGTGGGTGGAGCACCAAGGCAAATTCCTTGTATAACCATATAATAACCATATAACAATTACAGCATGGAAACAGGCCTTCTCGGCCCTTCCAGTCTGTGCCGACCATTTATTTTCCCCTAGTCCCATCTCCTGCACTCAGACCACAACCCTCCATTCCCTTCCCGTCCATATACCTATCCATTTTACTTTTAAATGTTAAAATCGATCCTGCCTCCACCACTTCTGCAGGAAGATCATTCCACACAGCCACCACTCTCTGAGTAAAGAAGTTCCCCCTCATGTTACCCCTAAACTTCTGTCCCTTAATTCTCATGTCATGCCCTCTTGTTTGAATCTTCCCTACCCTCAATGGGAAAAGCTTATCCACGTCAACTCTGCCTATCCCTTTCATCATTTTAAAGACCTCAATCAAGTCCCCCCTTAACCTTCTGCGCTCCAAAGAATAAAGACCTAACTTGTTCAACTTTCTCTGTAACTTAGATGCTGGAACCCAGGCAACATTCTAGTAAATCTCCTCTGTACTCTCTCTATTTTGTCGACATCCTTCCTATAATTAGGCGACCAAAATTGTACACCATACTCCAGAATTGGTCTCACCAATGCCTTGTACAATTTTAACATTACTTCCCTACTCCTATATTCAATGCTCTGATTTATAAAGGCCAGCACACCAAAAGCTTTCTTTAGCACCCTATCTACATGCGATTCCACCTTCAGGGAACTATGCACAGTTATTCCTAGATCCCTCTGTTCCACAGCATTCCTCAATTCCCTACCATTTACCAAGTATGTGAATACTTGGCCAATAAATGTACTTACTTACTTAGTAGGATGGGTGTGCGTGTAAATTGTCCCTAGTAGTGTGTGGGACAGTGTTAGTGTGCGGGGGATCGCTGGTCGTCACGGACTCGGTGGGCCGAAGGGCCTGTTTACCCTGCTGTATCTGTAAACTAAACTAAACTAAACTCCTCGGCTATCGGTTTCTCCAGCGCAAACTTCATTGTGCGGACCCCCCCCCCCCCACTTCTCACGCCTTGTCACATTGCTGCTCATCTATGGGGGGGCTTTCTTTAATTTCCAGACTTCAGACGCAGCCAAGCGGATCGCTGTTAAGCAGCTTGCAACCTTCGGCGCTTCATACTAAAACTAGCAAGCAAATTATAAAGGCTTCCCACTGAGCAGAGAGCCCAGGCTGTCTCCACTGAACTCACAATAATTATTTGTCTCTGACACAGTTCCCGGGATCCTTACATAATTTGCTTCAAAGCGCTGCTAATTTGTCATGATCCGAGAAGATTAATATTCTTACAAGGGAAGGAGGCCGCAGAACAATTGGCAAGAGTTAAATTAGAGTCATAGAGTGATACAGTGTGGAAACAGGCCCTTCGGCCCAACTCGCCCACACCGGCCAACATGTCCCAGCTACACTAGTCCCCACCTGCCCGCACTTGGTCCATATCCCTCCAACCCTGTCCTATCCATGTACCTGTCTGATTGTTTCTTAAACGTTGGGATAATATTAACAGTAAGTCAAAGAAATTTTCTTGATTACAAGGACAAAAGTACAAAAGGACAAAGGACATTTATTGTCACATACACCAATTGGTGTAGTGAAATTTGACTTGCCATGCAGCACACAGATAATGATAAGACCCAACACTAAAGAATTAACAATGAACATAAAAACATCCCCCCACAATGGTTCCCACTGTGGGAGAAGGCCCAAAGTCCAGTCCCATCCCCAAGTCCACCCATAGTCGGGCCTATTGAGGCCTCCGCAGTCGGCGCTACGGCGGCCCGATGTTTTAGGCGTTCTCGCCGGGTGTTGGTGTTCCGGCGTCGGGAGAGTCCTCACAGCGGCTTGGGACACCTGGAACGGCCGCTTCCCTACCGGAGTCCGTGGCATCCGAAGCTGACAAGGCCGCGCTGGATGGAGCTCCACAACTGGTGATCTCGCCGAGAGATCCCAGGCTCCCGATGTCAAAGTTCAGCGCTGCCGCCCGCAGCCGGCCGCTCCACAGTCCCGCAGCTCCGCGATGTTCACCTGCGGTCTCAGCATTCTGCAGCTCCAGCGCGGCGACCCAGGCAAGGTATCGCCCGCTCCGCTCCCCGATGGTGCTCCAGCGCTGGGCCGCTGCCGAAGCCGAGGTTCTGGGCGGCTTCCTCAGGAAACGCCGCTCCAGGCCCGCTGGTAGGCCGCGAGGACGGGTCGACGGTGCAGCCCGGAGAAAAGCTGCCTCTCCGACCAGGTAGGGACCAGGTAAAGCATTTCCCCCTTCCCCCCCCCCCCCCCCCCCCCGCCCCACATAAAAAAGGCTAGGGCTCCAAAAACAAAGACTAAAACTCACTAAAAATAAAAGAAAGAAGTTAAAAAACAGACAGCTGCCGGCTGGGCAGCCATTCCAACTGGACGGCGCCCCCTGGAACTTACTGTTTGATAATTGGAAAAAAATTAATATTAAAATTCTGGAAGGGAACATTATCCCCCACAATCAAAATGTGGACAGTGGAAATGTCGGAGACGTTGCGTTTGGAGAGAATTAGGTTTGTCCTAATGGACAAATACGGACTATTTGAACAAATATGGTCTCCATCCACTGACTATTTAAAGAGGCCGCTGAGCTCACCATTGTAACTCTGGTGTAGGATTAGATGAAAAGATGTATTCTGGGATTTGTATACACGTCTCTATAGATATTGTTATGTGAAATTGCTCCATTCATTGGTAAGATGTAGACTTCATTTTTTAATTATATGATAATTGGAGTTTTTTTTTATTTGGTTATTTTTATAATTAATTTTTTTTTAAATTTTATTTTTTATTTTCCTCATATAATCATAATCATTATTATTTAATCACTATCTCTATTGATTATGGATCTATACTTTTACTTCTTTACTTTCCCAAACACAAAAAAACAGAAGCATACCTAAATTATTCCATAATATCTGTATAATTTTTGTAACAAGTTAAATCTGTATTTGAAGAATTGTTATACTGTGGGCAATATGCATTGCTTCTGATAAAAATACTTTAAAAATAAATAAATAAATAAACATTGGAATAGTCCCAGCCTCAACCACCTCCTCCGGCAGCTCGTTCCATACACCCACTACCCTCTATGTGAAAAAGTTACCCCTCGGATTCCTGTTAAATCTTTTCCCTTTCACCTTGAACCTATGGTCTTCTGGTCCTCGATTCCCCATACACTGGGCAAGAGGCTCTATGCAGCCACCCGATCAATTCCTCTAGCTGGATAAATAGATGCAGGGTCCTGAGGACCCTGTTTTCTCGTTCTCCGAGGCTAACGTCAGATGTTCATCCACGCGGGTAAACAGTGTTTGGCGCTGACCAACGTGCATCATGTGGCTAGACATCTCACGGGCATCTTCAACCTCGCACCACCACCGCCCTGGGTAGAGTGGAAGTGGAGAGGATGTTTCCACCAGTGGGAGAGTCTAGGGCTAGAGGGCACAGCCTCAGAATATAAAGGACGAGCCTCCATCTTCCACCTCGGGGATTCCAACTCTAGTTCCAGACATGTGTGGAATGAAGGTTACACAAAAAGCTGGAGAAACTCAGCGGGTGCAGCAGCATCTAAAGAGCGAAGGAGATAGGCGACGTTTTGGGTCGAGACCCTTCCTCAGACTCCCCAGTTCGGTCCCAGCCCAGATCACGGGGACCAACATTCGATCATCGATCACGGCGGCCATTGGGGCCAGGGTCGGCGCCACAGAGAGGACCCGGCGGCGTTAGTGGAGAGGTCGGACGCGGCGGGCGACGATGGTGCTGACCGACTGACCACGTGGAAGTGGGGACGCCGCTGCCGGGGGAAGGAACAAAGGAGGACCCGGGGTGGGGGGGGGGGGGGAGGACCGCCGTGAGGGAGGGGCCATTTGTAACTTTGCAAGTGCCCTTTATGGGCAACTATTTGCATACCTTGGCAAGGTACACAAGCAAAAAATGTCACTATACAATAGACAATAAACAATAGGTGCAGGAGTAGGCCATTCGGCCCTTCGAGCCAGCATTCCCATTCAATGTGATCATGGCTGATCATCCACAATCAGTATCCCGTTCCTGCCTTCTCCCCATATCCCCTGACTCCGCTATCTTTAAGAGCCCAATCTCGCTCTCCCTTGAAAGCATCCAGAGAACCGGCCTCCACCGCCCTCTGAGGCAGAGAATTCCACAGACTCACCCCTCTCTGTGAGAAAAAGTGTTTCCTCATCGCCATTCTAAATGGCTTACCCCTTATTCTTAAACTGTGGCCCCTGGTTCTGGACTCCCCCCACATCGGGAACATGCTTCCTGCCTCCAGCGTGTCCAAACCCTTAACAATCTTATATGTTTCAATAAAATCCCCTCTCATCCTTCTAAACTCCAGAGTGTACAAGCCCAGCTTCTCCAATCTCTCAGCATATGACAGTCCCGCCATCCCAGGAATTAACCTTGTAAACCTACGCTGCACTCCCTCAATAGCAGGAATGTCCTTCCTCAAAATAGTGGACCAAAACTGCACACAATACTCCAGGTGTGGTTTCACTAGGGCCCTGTACAACTGCAGAAGGACCTCTTTGCTCCTATACTCAACTCCTCTTGTTATGAAGGCCAACATGCCATTCGCTTTCTTCACTGCCTGCTGTACCTGCATGTTCACACGCTTGACAATGAAGTATTCAATTCAATTCAATTCAATCTGCCGCCTCTTGCCGCAGTTCTCGTTCCACGCCCTGCGTTCAGTCTTAGTTTAGTTGAGAGATACAGCACAGAAACAATCCGAGCCGACCAGCGACTCCTCCCGCACACTAGCACTATCCCGCACACACTAGGGGCAATTTTTACATTTACACCAGGCCAATTAACCTACAAACCTGCACGTCTTTGGAGTGTGGGAGGAAACCGGAGATCACTGCAAAAACCCACGCAGGTCACGGGGGTGAACGCACAGACTGCGTACAGACTGCACCCATAGTCGGGATCCGAACACGGGGTCTCCGGCGCTGCGAGCGATGCGAGGGAGCGACTCTACCGCTGCGCCACCGTTGCCGCCCGGGACCGAGTGGCCTAATTCTGCTCCTATCACTTAACCGTCTCCCGTCGCTCCGTGCAGGGCCTAATCCAAACACATCTTTCTGTCCTTCCCAAAGCACTAATAACTTAAATGCTTTCCTGGTGAAACAACCAGAGTTTGCATTGCAGGACTAATCAAGGAGTGAAAGACAGAAAGCATGCAATTATACCAGCTCCCGCGTGCACTGCCGATTCAGCGGGGTGAAGCAGGGAATGTGGCAGCTAATTTTAGTGTTGCAAAATCCCAAGGACATTCGTGTGATAAATGAATGGATAATCTCTTTCGGTGAGCAGGAAGGATCTGCAGATGGGGGTTTACGTCGAGGATAGACGCAAAATGCTGGGGTAGCTCAGCGGGGCAGGCAGCATCTCTGGAGAACGTGGATAGGTGACGTTTCATGTCCCCTCCCCTCTCCCATCGGGCAAGAGGTACAGAAGCGTGAAAACTCACACCTCCAGATTCAGGGACAGTTTCTCCCCAGCTGTTATCAGGCAACTGAACCATCCTACCACAACCAGAGAGCGGTCCTGAACTACTATCTACCTCATTGGTGACCCTCGGACTATCCTTGATCAAACTTTGCTGGCTTTACCTTGCACTAAACGTTATTCCCTTGTCTGAAGAAGGGTTTCGGCCCGAAACGTTGCCTTTTTCCATCGCTCCGTAGATGCTGCTGCACCCGCTGAGTTTGTCCAGCATTTCTGCCTACATTCCCTTATCATGTTTCTGTTCACTGTAAAGACATAGAGACAAGACAAGGGACATTTATTGTCACATGTACCAATTGGTACAGTGAAATTTGTAATCGATTGTAATCATGTATTGTCTTTCCGCTGGCTGGTTAGCACGCAACAAAAGCTTTTCACTGTACCTCGGTGCACGTGGCAATAAACTGAACTGAGACCCTTCTTCCGACTGAGCTCAGTCTGAAGAAGGGTCGCAACCCGAGACGTAACCCATCCCTGTTCTCCGTTGCTGCCGCCTCACCGACTGCGTAGTTACTCCAACATTTCCGATCCATCTTCTTTGACGATATTAGTTCAGAGACAAATATCAACCAGGGATTCCTCACTGTTAAGGGTCTGCCCTACAACCATGCAACTCCAGGCGATGAATGCTATCAAACTAGAAGCGGGGACCGCACGGAGTTCGGGTGATCCCCTGTACAGGGCCGTTCCCACCAGCATGCGCCTGCATGCGGCAAGCGCCACCAAACCGGCAGCGAGGGCCGCGCGGAGGTCGGGTGAGTGGTGCAACGCGGCGCAAAGTGAGGCGAACTTGGAGCGAAGTCTAAGGTAAGTTCGCCAGGACAGAGAGGGACACACAGAGAGGGAGACAGAGGCACACACACACAGAGGGCCACGGAGCCACACACAGAGAGGGTCACGGAGGCACCTATAGATAGGTTCACGGACGCACGATGTCGAGGCGGTGTGTAATGTGTCGAGGCGACTGCGAGCCGACAAGCCGTTGCCGCACGGAATTTTTGAACATAGTCAGTTTTTCGGAGCCCCGCGCGGTGTCGGGACGAACTCGGGACGAACTCCGCACAATTCCGCACGGCTCCGGCGATCGAAGTGGGACCGGCCCCGCGACGCCGGACGGCTCAAGCGACCACGTTAGGTCGCGCTAATCGCATAGAATTGCATGCTGGTGGGACAGGCCTTTTATTCTTTATATACCTAACCATGAGGTGAGGTGAGTGTATGGAAGGAGCTGCCAGAGAAGGTAGTTGAGGCAGGGATTTATAACAGAGCTGAAAGACACTTGTAGAGGAGGTACATGGAACAGAATGAATGAATGAAAGAATGAATGAATGATACGTAATTGTCACCTTCGGTGAAATTCTTTTGTTCCGCATACCCGAGGTATGCAAAGAGTCGCCATTGAAAGGGCGCTGACAGAGCATAACGTATTCCATTTTACACAAACCAACTTTAACACATTCCATTTGTAGCCCCCCTTAGTTCTCAGCGGTCCATCACGTCCCCCCCCCCCCCCCCCCCGCATCCCTCCCACGCCGGGTCCCCCTTTGTCCTCCCTCTCACCCCCTCCCCCCACGTCGGGTCCCATTCCTTCTCTCCAGAGATGCTGCCTGTCCCGCTGAGCTACTCCCTCATTTAGTGTCTGTGTTAGCTGTTCAGGACAGCTCTCTAGTTGTTGGTGGGACAGCTTGACTGAAGCATCCATTATTTGGGGCGAGTCCAGAACCGGGGGCCACAGTCTCGGAATAAAGGGGAGGTCGTTCAAGACTGAGGTGAGAAAGATCTTTTTCGCCCAGAGAGTTGTGAATTTGCGGAATTCCCTGCCACAGAGGGCAGCGGACGCCAAATCACTGGATGGATTTAAGAGAGAGTTGGATAGAGCTCTAGGGGCTGGTGGAATGAAGGGACATGGGGAGAAGGCAGGCACGGGTTATTAATAGGGGATGATCAGCCATGATCACAGTGAATGGCGGTGCTGGCTCGAAGGGCTGAATGGTCTCCCCCTGCACCTATTTTCTATGTTTCTATGTTTCTAAGCCAGTGAGGGGACTGCATTTGGAGAACACCACCTGCCACTGCATACACCAGAGACAGGACATATAAGCTTAGACTGGGCGATCGTTTCGCTGAACACCTTCGACCTGCCTGATCTCCTGGTTGCCAAACACTTTAGCCACCCCCCCCCCTCCCATTCCCACACCGACCTTTCCGTCCTAGTTCCGAGTTATACATCTCTCTACATCAGCGTCGATATCTCTCATCTCCCTTTCCCCTGAAGAAGGGTCTCGACCCGAAACACCAGACAATAGACAACAGGTGCAGGAATAGGCCATTCAGCCCTTCGAGCCAGCACCGCCATTCAACGTGTTCGTGGCCGATCATCCCCAATCAGTGCCCCGTTCCTGCCTTCTCCCCGCATCCCCTGACTCCGCTAGCTTTAAGAGCCCCTATCTTGAAAGTATCCAGAGAACCGGCAGGGAATTCCACAGACAGGCAGAGAATTCCACAGAGTCTCAACTTTCTATGTGTGAAAAGAAGTCACCTATGCCTTCTCTCCAGAGACGCTGCCTGTCCCGCTGAGTTGCTCCAGTGTTTTGTGTCTGCCTTCGGTTTAAACCAGCAGCTGCAGTTCCTTCCTACGCAGGATACAACCCATCTGCAAACTCCACTGTCCGTGTTGTATCCCTGCTGCGATAATGTTAAGTGTTTTCTGAGTCATTCGTAACTGTCACTGTATGTCATGTTGTTACTTGTGGGCGGAGCACCAAGGCAAATTCCTTGTATGTGAATCCTTGGCCAATAAAAATACTTACTTGTTAAAGAAGGATCTGCAGATGCTGGAGAATCGAGGGTTACACAAAAAGCTGGAGAAACTCAGCGGGTGCAGCAGCATCTAAGGAGCGAAGGAGATAGGCGACGTTTCGGGTCGAGACCCTTCTTCAGAAACTTACTTAAAGAGGACGCCAGGGGTAAAATTAAAAAAAATGTTTAACAAACGAGGCAGGGAGGGAGGCTGTCAAAAGTGAAAGCACGTGGGAACATCCACAAAGGGAAATAATGGAGGCATCAGTCGCCTCGGTGAAACGGTGTGCTTGTAATAAAAGAAACAAATGACTTCTCACGGAGACGGCATTCCTCACTGACAGAGAACAAGCAACTTGAAAAAGCCTAAGTGATCGTACACAGTTGATAACAGCAGGATGGGATTAATCACCGATTGCAAGGTGCTACGCAGCCTGGTCTTAACGTGGGCTGATCCAAAACTGATCAATCATTTTTTACAGACTCTTGCGAGCATGACGAGAACACAACGATAAACACATCCTCCTCCTCCTCATCATCTCACTCCAACAGGTCTCTGCTGTGGGATTGCTACGTTTCCTGCCTTTGCTGTTTGCTGTTTTAATTATTACATCGTCGCGCAACGTCCCGCTTGGCGCGAACGCCACGCAACGTCCCGCCTCTCCGCGTTTGTCGGCGCTGAGCCTGCACTGGCTGGAGTGAGCAGCTTTGGGCCCAATATCTGAGAGAGGAGGTGCTGGCACTGGAGAGGGTCCAGAGGAGGTTTACATGAACCAGTGGGTTAGCGTACGATCAGGAGCATTTTTATCGGCGCTGCAATGTAAATGCCAGCGCCCCTTGAGCCACGAGTAGGAGCTGGTGAGTGTGCCAGTGCCTCGTGACTGAGGTCAAGTGACTTTCTAGAAGTTTCTGTTAGTGTTGGTAATAAAGGCTTCTTACAAAATGGCGTCCGTGTCAGACGTGCATTCAGCTAGACATAGATCACAAGACCTACACCAACCCCAAACCAATTAGGAGCAGACGAGGGCATTCGATCCAATTTGTGGTCCCAGCCACAAAGACAGATGTGCACAGCAATTCGTTCTTCCCACGCACTATTAAAGCACGGAATAATCTCCACCAAGCCACGGTTGCCCAGCCAGATGCAACTAAATTTAAAGTGGCACTTTCTTCCCAATAACCCTCTCTGGCTAAACCCCTCCCTTCACCACCTCCAGTTTAAATTCCAGTTGGAATATTTTGGAGGACCAAGTAACCAAGAACCATTGGGCTAGCCATAACGGGGCCTTTACAACAGACATAACGGGCGCTGGAGTTTAGAAGGATGAGCGGGGGGACCTCATGGAAACTTACCGAATAGTGAAACATAGAAACATAGAAACATAGAAATTAGGTGCAGGAGTAGGCCATTCGGCCCTTCGAGTCTGCACCGCCATTCAATATGATCATGGCTGATCATCCAACTCAGTATCCCGTACCTGCCTTCTCTCCATACCCTTAGCCACAAGGGCCACATCTAACTCCCTCTTAAATATAGCCAATGAACTGGCCTCAACTACCCTCTGTGGCAGAGAGTTCCAGAGACCCACCACTCTCTGTGTGAAAAAATTCCTTCTCATCTCGGTCCTAAAGGATTTCCCCCTTATCCTTAAGCTGTGACCCCTTGTCCTGGACTTCCCCAACATTAGGAACAATCTTCCTGCATCTAGCCTGTCCAACCCCTTAAGAATTTTGTAAGTTTCTATAAGATCCCCTCTCAATCTCCTAAATTCTAGAGAGTATAAACCGAGTCTATGCAGTCTTTGTTCATAAGACCGTCCTGACATCCCAGGAATCAGTCTGGTGAACCTTCTCTGCAGGCCTCTGAAAGGCCTGGATAGAGTGGATGTGGAGAGGATGTTTCCACTTGTGGGAGCGTCGAGGACCAGAGGACACAGCCTCAGAATTAAAGGACGTTCCTTTAGGAAGGAGATGAGGAGGAATTTCATTAGCCAGAGGATGGTGAATCTGTGGGATTCATTGCCACAGAAGGCTGTGGAGGCCAAGTCAGTGGATATTTTTATGGCAGAGATAGATAGATTCTTGATTAGTGCGGGTGTCAGGGGTTATGGGGAGAAGGCAGGAGAATGGGGTTGAGCAGGAAAGATGATTGAATGGCGGAGCAGACTAATTCTGCTGCTATCACTCATGAACGTAGGAAAGAAACATAGAAAACAGGTGCAGGAGGAGGCCATTCGGCCCTTCGAGCCAGCACCGCCATTCATTGTGATCATGGCATTGGTGAAAGCTTATGGTCACGATCATGGTGAAAGGTTAGAAGGATTTGGTCCTAAAGAGATTAGTTGAGATGGGGGCATCGTGGATGAGTTGGGCCGAAGGGCCTGTTACTATATGCTGTGTGGTCTGATTAGTGCTGCAGCCTGGTACACCCTCCCTGTATCATGGGCAGTGAGCGAAAATGTCCCGTACTTTCCACATTCGTTAAAAAGAAAAATTAAACGAGTTGTCCCTGCAGAAGAGCTGACAATCTTAATATAAATCTTGAAGTTCATTAAAATTTTGACTGGGAAGAGAAAATATTACTCCTTGAAGGCAATTCACAAAGCAGGGGCTGTAAATGCAAGATTACAAGACAGCAGGAAATGGGAGTAAGAGTTGGCCATTTGTCGCCTTCTGCTCACTTTAACAATCAATAACATTGTCGTCATTCTTAACCTTAATGCTTGCAAATTCCCCGTAGTCCCAACTACCCTGAGTGATGCAGCATCTACAGACTGCCAGACTGAGAATTCCAAAGACGAACAGCTCCCGGGAGGGAATTACATAGAAACTTAGAAATTAGGTGCAGGAGTAGGCCATTCGGCCCTTCGAGCCTGCACCGCCATTCAATATGATCATGGCTGATCATCCAACTCAGTATCCCGTACCTGCTTTCTCTCCATACCCTCTGATCCCCTTTAGCCACAAAGGCCACATCTAACTCCCTCTTAAATATAGCCAATGAACTGGCCTCAACTACCCTCTGCGGCAGAGAGTTCCAGAGACCCACCACTCTCTGTGTGGAAAAAGTCCTTCTCATCTCGGTCCTAAAGGATTTCCCCCTTATCCTTAAGCTGTGACCCCTTGTCCTGGACCTCCCCAACATCGGGAACAATCTTCCTGCATCTAGCCTGTCCAACCCCTTAAGAATTTTGCAAGTTTCTATAAGATCCCCTCTCAATCTCCTAAATTCTAGAGAGTATAAACCGAGTCTATCCAGTCTTTGTTCATAAGACAGTCCTGACATCCCAGGAATCAGTCTGGTGAACCTTCTCTGTACTCCCTCTATGGCAATAATGTCCTTCCTCAGATTTGGAGACCAGAGTTAACCGACCGGTAATGTTAAATGTCCGCCGAGCTTCACAGCCGTGTATCTCTGGCTTCTTAAAAATGTTCTCCACTCCTTCTCCCCCCTCTCCGCCCCCCACTCCCCCCCTCTTTTAAAGGACTTACGTGACCCTTCGTGCTTTAACCATACAAACACCGTGCTTTCACCGTCTTAATTACAGCGCCAACCTTCCTGTTCATCGCGGTGTGTGTCTGTATCACCATGGCTTTGCACCGTGTGAATTTCGCTCAGACAGCGCTTCCCCGCTTGCCCTGTCCCCCTCCTGCATAACGGGCTGGTGAAGGAAGCGATGTGTGTGTGTGTGTGATCCGCTCTGACAGTCGCCGTTCCAGTCGCCGGTTTTTCAGTCGCCTGAAAAATCGCCTCAGTGGGACAGGCCCATTAACTCGCTCTTGAAAACATCCAGTGAAATTGGCCTCCACTGCCTTCTGTGGCAGAGAATTTCCACAGATTCACAACCCTCTGGGTGAAAACGTTTTTCCTCATCTCAGTCCTAAATGGCCCTACCCGATTTGCTGTCCGACCCGCTGAGTTGCTCCAGCTTGTAGAGCCTACCTTCGGTTAAAACCACAGATCCTATAGCGAGCAAGATAGATCGCTCGACGAAAAAGACGTAGTATGGTCAAAGTCAAAGTCAAAAGTCAAAGTCAAAAGAGTTTATTGTCATGTGTCTCTGACAGGACAATGAAAATCTTTCTTTGCATGGCACAACAGAACATAGTAGGCATTGACTACAATTCTATACATAAATACACCCATGAATTAATAAATTAATAAAGTGCAAATAACAGATGGAGGGATATTAATGTTCAGAGTTCTGAGCCAAGTTTAATAGCCTGATGGCTGTGGGGAAGTAGCTATTCCTAAACCGGGTTGTTGCAGTCTTCAGGCTCCTGTACCTTCTACCCGAAGGTAGCAGGGAGATGAGTGTGTGGCCAGGGTGGTGCGGGTCCTTGATGATGCTGCCAGCCTTTTGAGGCAGCGACTGCGATAAATCCCCTCGATGGAAGGAGGGTCAGAGCCGATGATGGACTGGGCAGTGTTTTTTGACTACTTTTTGTAGTCTTTTCATGGGTAACTTTCGGCCCCATTTCCGTAACCGGCTTCCGTCTCCGCACCAAAGATCCCGTTGCGGAGCTTTGTATTAGCGCGGAGACGGAAGCCGGTTACGGAAACATCCTCGTACAAATAAAAGTCCTTTGGTAAAAATCTTCTCCTCTTTTTCAGAATTATAATTTATTAACCCAAACTGTTCCCCCGCAACGTTGATTACACTGCGAGTCGGGTCGGGTCGGGTCGGGCGGGTTACTGAAATGGATGACCAAAAGGCCCACGTTCCGCTCCGTTGAGAACTACACGTCAGCCCATTGCATTTAGCAGGAGTGGTCTAGCTAGCTCCGCTATAGGATCTTTAGTTAAAACCAGCCTCTGCAGTTCCTCTCTCCACACACGCCTGATCATTTGCAGAAGGAGATTGATGATGTTTGTGAAATGTTAAAGTCTCAGGATACCACCAAGTTGTTCGTTCCAGAAGCATAGGAATTACTTCCGTAGAAGGTGTTTATCATTAAGGTTGATGATGTGCCTGCTTCCAGGAGAAAGAGCCGTGTTAGCAACAAGGAAAGTGATTTGTCGTGTACGGGCTGACAAAATAAAACCTTTCATCGTCCATCCCCGATGACAACTGTGATTTGGCGTGAGCTCTAGTCAGGGTGTTCATGCCAAAGGGTTTGGAGTTATTGAGCCGCTCTCGATCCCGTCTTCATTTCCATCCCACGCTCTTATCTCAATTGGCAAGAAATTCATAAACAGCATAGGCATAAAAAGCTGGAGTAACTCAGCGGGTCGGGCAGCGTCTCTGGAGAGAAAGGAATGGGTGCCGTTTTTTTGGGTCCAAAGTCAAATTTTATTCATCACATGCACCCGAAGGTGCAGTGAAATGAATTTGGCAGCAGCGATATCATATAACCATATAACCATATAACAATTACAGCACGGAAACAGGCCCTCTCGGCCCTTCCAGTCCGTGCCGACCATTTATTTTCCCCTAGTCCCATCTACCTGCACTCAGACCATACCCCTCCATTCCCTTCCCGTCCATATACCTATCCACTTTACTTTTAAATGTTAAAATCGATCCTGCCTCCACCACTTCTGCTGGAAGATCATTCCACACAGCCACCACTCTCGGAGTAAAGAAGTTCCCCCTCATGTTACCCCTAAACTTCTGTCCCTTAATTCTCATGTCATGCCCTCTTGTTTGAATCTTTCCTACCCTCAATGGTAAAAGCTTATCCACGTCAACTCTGTCTATCCCTTTCATCATTTTAAAGACCTCAATCAAGTCCCCCCTTAACCTTCTGTGCTCCAAAGAATAAAGACCTAACTTGTTCAACCTTTCTCTGTGACTTAGTTGCTGGAACCCAGGCAATATTCTAGTAAATCTCCTCTGTACTCTCTCTATTTTGTTGACATCCTTCCTATAATTAGGCGACCAAAATTGTACACCATACTCCAGAATTGGTCTCACCAATGCCTTGTACAATTTTAACATTACTTCCCTACTCCTATATTCAATGCTCTGATTTATAAAGGCCAGCACACCAAAAGCTTTCTTTACCACCCTATCTACATGCGATTCCACCTTCAGGGAACTATGCACAGTTATTCCTAGATCCCTCCGTTCCACAGCATTCCTCAATTCCCTACCATTTACCATGTATGTCCTATTTTGATTTGTCCCGCCAAGATGTAGCACCTCACACTTATCAGCATTAAACTCCATCTGCCATCTTTCAGCCCTTTGATACAGTTAAAAAGAACACACAATGCACAATAGAATTGAACACAAACATCCACCACAGCATCCACCACCAGTCTGAGGAAGGGTCTCGACCCGAAACGTCGCCTATCTCCTTCGCTCCTTAGATGCTGCTGCACCCGCTGAGTTTCTCCAGCCTTTTGTGAAACCCTTCACCACAGCATTCGTCACTCTGGTGGAAGGCAACAAAGTTCGGCCAGTCCTCCTCCTTTGTTTACCCGTGGTCGGGGGGGCCGTGAACCCTGCCCAATGTACAGGCCCTCTCGTCGGGATGATCAAAACTCCGACATTTTCCTACTGGAGATCGCGGCTTCTGGATTCTACAGGCCGCGGGCCAGTGGTCAGGACAGGGGGGGGGGGGGGGAGGGGGGGCGGAGAGGAACGAGAGATATAGACGTTGATACGGAAAAATGTGCAAACAAATGAATGACATATGCCAAAGAAAAGTACGGCTGATCAAGGAAACAGGCCATAGTTAGCTGTGGGCTGGGTGAAAATGGGTTACAGACAATGAGACTCAACGAGGAGACTTTGACACGGGTACATCAACGGGAGGGGGAGGGACGGAGGGAGAGAGGGGATGCAAGGATTACTTGAAGTCAGAGTCAATATTCATACTGCTGGGTTGTGAAATACACCGACTGCTTCAGTTACGTCAAAGGATTTGTCCTTTTTTAGATGGGAATTGCATACGGACGACGGCCTGGAAATTGTAGTAATGTTTTGCTTGGGATTAATGCAAGATTAGTGTTCTGCACTGTTCAGTGCTCGCTAATTGACTGAAAACTCAGCTGGACATGCTACTGAAATAGCAAGGCTGTGGGAGTGTGTCAGAGACTGCACCCTGCAACAAGGTACTTATCTCCTGCTGTCTCTAACGCCTGCCACCACACAGAGTCACACACAGTCACAGAGTCACAGAGTCACAGAGACACAGAGACACAGAGACACAGAGACACAGAAACACGGAGACACAGAGACACAGAGACGCAGAGTCACAGAGACACAGAGACGCAGAGACGCAGAGACACAGTCACAGAGTCACAGAGACACAGAGTCACAGAGTCACAGACACAGAGTCACAGAGTCACAGAGACACAGAGACACAGAGTCACAGAGACACAGAGACACAGTCACAGAGACACAGAGACACAGAGACACAGTCACAGAGACACAGACACAGTCACAGAGACACAGAGACAGAGAGATACAGAGACACAGAGACACAGAGACACAGAGTCACAGAGACACAGAGACACAGAGTCACAGAGACACAGACACAGTCACAGAGACACAGAGACAGAGAGATACAGAGACACAGAGACCCAGAGTCACAGAGACACAGAGACACAGAGACACAGAGACACAGAGTCACAGAGTCACAGAGACACAGATACACAGAGTCATAGAGACACAGAGACACAGAGTCACAGAGTCACAGAGACACAGAGTCACAGAGACACAGAGTCACAGAGACACAGAGACACAGAGTCACGGAGACACAGAGTCACAAAGCCACAGAGGCAGGGTGGAAACAGGCCCTTCGGCCCAACTTGTCCACGCCGACCAACATGCCCCAACTACACTAGTCCCACCAGCCCGCGTTTGGTCCATATCCCTCCAAACCTGTCCTATCCATGTACCTGTATAAATGTTTATCTTAAACGTTGGGATAGTCACTGCCTGAACTACCCACTCTGGCAGCTCGTTCCATACACCCACCACTCCACCTTAGTTTAGTATAGAGAAACAGCATGGAAGCAGGCGATGTCTTGTACCTGTTTCTCCAATGTTAGTTTACAGACTCATAAAGTCTTACAGTGTGGAAACAGGCCCTTTGGCCCTACTTGCCCACACCGGCCAACATGTCCCATCTATACTAGTCCCCACCTGCCTGTATTGGGCCGAAGGGCCTGTTTCCACACTATTTTTCACACAGAGAGTGGCGAATCTGTGGAATTCTCTGGCACAGAAGGTAGTTGAGGCCAGTTCGTTGGCTATATTTAAGAGGGAGTTAGATGTGGCCCTTGTGGCTAAAGGGATCAGGGGGGTATGGAGAGAAGGCAGGTACGGGATACTGAGTTGGACGATCAGCCATGTTCATATTGAATGGCGGTGCAGGCTCGAAGGGCCGAATGGCCTCTACTCCTGCACCTATTTTCTATGTTTCTATGTTTCTATGTTTCCATGCTGTAAGACAATAGGTGCAGGAGTAGGCCATTCGGCCCTTGGAGTCTGGAAATGTCCCCAATCAGTACCCCGTTCCTGCCTTCTCCCCACATCCCCTGACTCCGCTATCGTTAAGAGCCCTATCTAACTCTCTCTTGAAAGCATCCAGAGAACCGGCCTCCCCCGCCCACTGAGGCAGAGAATTCCACAGGCTCACCACTCTCTGGGTGAAAAAGTGACTCCTCATCTCCATTCTAAATGGCTTACCCCTTATTCTTAAACTGTGGCCCCTGGTTCTGGACTCCCCCAACATCGGGAACATGTTTCCTGCCACTAGCGTGTCCAAACCCTTAATAATCTTATATGTTCCAATAAGATTCCCTCTCGTCCTTCTAAACTCCAGAGTGTACAAGCCCAGCCGCTCCATTCTCTCTGTGTACGACAGTCCCGCCATCCCGGGAATTAACCTTGTGAATTCCTTCTATCACCACGGCAAAACCCTGCAATGAGACACTCACGTTCTTGTATTCCATGTCCCAACTAATGAAATAAGGCACTTTACAAGGTAAAATTCCGTAGCCAGGTTATTGACCACCTTCTCTGCTTGGTAGACAAAAATGCTGGAGAAACTCGGCAGGTGAGGCAGCATCTATGCAGCAAAGGAAAAGCGATGTTTTAGGTCGAGACCCTTCTTCAGACTTCTCGACCCGAAACGTCGCCTATTTCCTTCGCTCCATGGATGCTGCCTCACCCGCTGAGTTTCTCCAGCATTTTTGTCTTCCTTCGATTGTTCCAGCATCTGCAATTCCTTCTTAAACCTTCTCTGCCTGTGTAGCCCCTTTCATGTTGCCAGTGGCATAAATATATCACACAGGGGATCTTTAACCCTCGTTGCGAGAATACAGAATTACTATTGATTGTGGATGAAAATAGTGTGGTGTGAAATGCTGGGAATGGGCCTTTTACTGTTTTAGTTTAGTTTAGAGGGACAGCGAGAAAACAGGCCCTTCGGCCCATCGAGTCCGCGCCGACCAGCGATCACCCCGTACCCCAACACTGACACACACTCACACACACACATGCACACACATGCACACACACACGCACACGCACACACACACACACACACACACACACACACACACACACACACACACACACACATATACACAGAGACACAAACACGCACACACACATGCACACACGCACACACACACTCACACACACACACACTCACACACACTCACACACACACACACACACACACACACTCACACACACACTCACACACACTCACACACTCACACACACTCACACACTCACACATACGCTCACGCGCACACACATGGACACACTCAGTCAGTCACATGGACACACGCACATGCACTCACAAACGCACTCACACTCACACTCACACTCACACACACACAGAAACAGAAACAGAAAATAGGTGCAGGAGTAGGCCATTCGGCCCTTCGAGCCTGCACCGCCATTCAATGTGATCATGGCTGATCATCCAACTCAGTATCCCGTACCTGCCTTCTCCCCATACCCCCTGATCCCTTTAGCCACAAGTGCCACATCTAACGCCCTCTTAAATATAGCCAATGAACTGTCCTCAACTACCCTCTGTGGCAGAGAATTCCAGAGACTCACCACTCTCTGTGTAAAGAATGTTTTCCTCATTTCGGTCCTAAAGGAATTCCCCCTTATCCTTAGACTGTGACCCCTTGTTCTGGACTCCCCCAACATCGGGAACAATCTTCCAGCATCTAGCTTGTCCAACCCCTTAAGAATTTTGTAAGTTTCTATAAGATCCCCCCTCAATCTTCTAAATTCCAGCGAGTACAAGCCGAGTCTATCCAGTCTTTCCTCATATGAAAGTCCTGACATCCCAGGAATCAGTCTGAAGAAGGGTCTCGACCCGAAACATCGCCTATCTCCTTTGCTCCTTAGACACAGCATGGAATAGATGCCGTTGAAGTCGATCTCAGGACAGGCGTGGATGAGGTCACTGGCTCCGAGTCCACATTGCCCGGCACATTGCTATAAGATTGTTCAGGACACACACGCTAGAGGCAGGAAACATGTTCCCCATGTTGGGGGAGTCCAGAATCAGGGGCCACAGTTTAAGAATAAGGGGTAAGCCATTTAGAACGGAGACGAGGAAACACCTTTTCTCACAGAGATAAGTGAGTCTGTGGAATTCTCTGCCTCAGACGGCGGTGGAGGCCGGTTCTCTGGATGCTTTCAAGAGAGAGCTAGATAGGGCTCTTAAAGATAGCGGAGTCAGGGGATATGGGGAGAAGGCAGGAACGGGGTACTGATTGGGGACGATCAGCCATGATCACATTGAATGGCGGTGCTGGCTCGAAGGGCCGAATGGCCTACTCCTGCACCTATTGTCTATTGTCTATTGTCAACTGCTGTGCCACCGTACTATTAACGTTAAATTACTATTTCTATTAAATTAAGTTACTAGCAATGTAAAATGAATATTGATTATGGATGAAAACTGTGAGGCGTGAAATGGTGGGAATGGGCCTTTGATTGAGGCGTCCTGAAATTATGCGTGGAAATATACATCTCTTTTCTTTTCAGCAATAAATTGTGTTTTGCTCACTTACACATTTGCAAACATGGAAACAGCGGCAGGATTGAAACAGTCCCTTCGGCCCATCAAGTCCACACCGACCATCGATTACCCATATAGTTTATTGTCACAAGTACCCTCTATAAGACCCTATCATCTCTAGAAGGCGCTGGTCGGGCCACATTTGGAGTATTGTGAGCAATTCTGGCCACCGTATCTGAGGAAGGATGTTGCTGGCTCTGGAGAGGGTCCAGAGGAGGTTTACAAGAATGATCCCAGGAATGAGTGGGTTAACCTATGATGAGCGTTTGACGGTGCTGGGTCTGTTGTACTCGCTGGAGTTTCGAAGAATGAGCGGGAGGGGGACCTCATTGAAACGTACAGAATAGTGAAAGGCGTGGATAGAGTGGATGTGGAGAGGATGTTTCCACTAGTGGGAGAGTCTAGGGCCAGAGGGCACAGCCTCAGAACTAAAGGGCGTTCTTTTAGGGAGGAGATGAGGAGAACTTTCTTTAGTCAAAGGGCCGTGAATCTGTGGAATTCCTTGCCCCAGAAGGTTGTGGAGGCCAAGTCAGTGGACATTTTTAAGGCAGAGATAGATAGATTATTGATTAGTACCGGAGTCAAGTCAAGGGAATTGAGGAATGCTGTGGAACAGAGGGATCTAGGAATAACTGTGCATAGTTCCCTGAAGGTGGAATCGCATGTAGATAGGCTGGTAAAGAAAGCTTTTGGTGTGCTGGCCTTTATAAATCAGAGCATTGAATATAGGAGTAGGGAAGTAATGTTAAAATTGTACAAGGCATTGGTGAGACCAATTATAGGAAGGATGTCAATAAAATAGAGAGAGTACAGAGGAGATTTACTAGAATGTTGCCTGGGTTCCAGCAACTAAGTTACAGAGAAAGGTTGAACAAGTTAGGTCTTTATTCTTTGGAGCGCAGAAAGTTAAGGGGGGACTTGATTGAGGTCTTTAAAATGATGAAAGGGATAGACAGAGTTGACGTGGATAAGCTTTTCCCATTGAGGGTAGGGAAGATTCAAACAAGAGGGCATGATATGAGAATTAAGGGACAGAAGTTTAGGGGTAACATGAGGGGGAACTTCTTTACTCAGAGAGTGGTGGCTGTGTGGAATGGTCTTCCTGCAGAAGTGGTGGAGGCAGGATCGATTTTAACATTTAAAAGTAAAGTGGATAGGTATATGGACGGGAAGGGAATGGAGGGGTATGGTCTGAGTGCAGGTAGATGGGACTAGGGGAAAATGAATGGTCGGCACGGACTGGAAGGGCCGAGAGGGCCTGTTTCCGTGCTGTAATTGTTATATGGTTATATGGTTATATGGTTATGGTGGGATGGCAGGAGAATTGGGTTAGGAGGGAGAGATAGATCAGCCGTGATTGTACGGCGGAGGGGACGTGATGAGCCGAATGTCCTGAAGGAACGTCCTTTAATTCTGAGGCTGTGACCTCTGGTCCTAGACTCTCGCACTAGTGGAAACATCCTCTCCACATCCACTCTATCCGGGCCTTGAACGACACGTAGAAGGGAACGCATCTCACGCCATGCTTGTGAAGATTATTTAGGGATTGGACACGCTAGAGGCAGGAAACATGTTCCCGATGTTGGTGGAGTCCAGAGCCAGGGGCCTCAGTTTAGGAATAAGGGGTAAGCCATTTAGAACGGAGACGAGGAAACACTTTTTCTGTTGTGAGTCTGTGGAATTCTCTGCCACCGAGGGCGGTGGAGGCCGGTTCTGTGGATACTTTCAAGAGAGAGCTAGATAGGGCTGTTGAAGATGGCAGAGTCAGGGGATATGGGGAGAAGGCAGGAACGGGGTTACTGATTGGGGATGATCAGCCATGATTCTATTGAATGGTGGTGCTGGCTCGAAGGGCCGAATGGCCTACTCCTGCACCCATTGTCTGTTGTCTCAAAAAAGAGGCGGTGAGTCAGACCAAGCACACACGCCTCACGTGCAGCGGGGCAGCATGCACTGTTGCATTTCTGCATGCACATGTGCACCTGAAAGGACGGGGGGGGGGGGGGGGGGGGGAATAAATGCGATCGCCTTTATCACCCAGGGTTTTTTTTTAAATTTGACATTAATCAGGGAACAGCTGCGTTAACTTAGCCTCCTTCCTGTTTTTGCCAAAAAATAAACCAGAGAAACAGATGTGCGCTCATTATTAAATTGCAACTGACACGATCAGAAATAGCGGAGAGAATCAAGATTGAGAGCAGGCATTGCAACTCCGCCTGAGGTCGACAAGGCGACGTTTGTAGCTGGAGTAACTCAGCGGGACAGGCAGCATCTCTGGAGAGAAGGAATAGGTTGACGTTTCGGGCCTCTCGTTCCCCTCTCCTCTCGACTCTCATTCTGAGGGGAGGATCTCGGACCAGAAACGCCAGCCCTTCCTTCTCTCCGGAGATGAAGAGTTAGCCCGTCCCGCTGAGTTACCCCAGCATTTACCAGTGCAAACTGTGATTGTGAACCTGTGGAATTCTCTGCCACAGTAGGCAGTGGTGGCCAAGAGAGAGTGTTAGGTACTCCACAGCTCTTAGGGGTAACGGAATCAATGGATATGGGGAGAAAGCAGGAATGGGGTACTGATTGTGGATGATCAGCCATGATCATATTAGACATAGACATAGAAACATAGACAATAGGTGCAGGAGTAGGCCATTTGGCCCTTCGAGCCTGCACCGCCATTCAATATGATCATGGCTGATCATCCAACTCAGTATCCTGTACCTGCCTTCTCTCCATACCCCCTGATCCCTTTAGCCACATCTAACTCCCTCTTAAATATAGCCAATGAACTGGCCTCAACTACCTTCTGTGGCAGAGAATTCCACAGATTCACCACGGCTGCTGGTTCGAAGGGCCGAATGGCCTCCTCCTGCACCTATTTTCAATGTAAACCAATGTAAACCAGCATCTGCAGTTCCTTCATGCACAATTCCATTTGAATGATTGCTTGGTTGAAAGCTGCAGTTGGGACACAGGCACTTTGGTCCAACTAGTCCCACCTTCATCCCTACAGCAAGCAGGCTACTCTCTGAACCATCCCACCATGCCCAGAGAGATGCGCTGAACTACTATCTACCTCAATGGTCATCCTCGGACTATCCTTGATCGGATTTGACTGGCTTTATCTTGCACTCAAAATGATTCCCTTGTCATGAATCTGTACACTGTGGACGGCTCGATTGTAATCCTGTATTGTCTTTCCGCTGACTGGTTAGCACGCAACAAAAGCTTTTCACTGTACCTCGGTACACGTGACAATAACCTCCAAATATGCTCTGAAATATATCGAATTGGGGGTATTATTGCATTATTATTATTTATTTATCTATTATTTATGATCTACTTATTTATTCAATAATTAGTTTACACCCCAGCGGTATGAACATTGACTTCTCCAATTTCAGGTAGTCCCTTGCTTTCTCCTCCCCTCCTTCCCCATCCCTTCCCAGCTCCCCCACAGCCCACTGTCTCCGCCTCTTCCTTTCTTCTTTGTAGGTTTGTAGGTTAACCGACTTGGTATAGATGTAAAATTGTCCCTAGCGTGTGTTGGGCAGCGTCAGCGTGCGGGGATCGCTGGTCGGCGCGGATGCGGTGTTTCTCCGCTGTGTCTCTAAACATATAAGCATAGAAATTAGGTGCAGGAGTAGGCCATTCGGCCCTTCGAGCCTGCACCGCCATTCAATATGATCATGGCTGATCATCCAACTCAGTATCCCGTACCTGCCTTCTCTCCATACCCTCTGATCCCCTTAGCCACAAGGGCCACATCTCTCTGTGTGAAAAAAGTCCTTCTCATCTCGGTCCTAAAGGATTTCCCCCTTATCCTCAAGCTGTGACCCCTTGTCCTGGACCTCCCCAACATCGGGAACAATCTTCCTGCATCTAGCCTGTCCAACCCCTTAAGAATTTTGTAAGTGACGAAACAAAAATTACAGCTCAGTGTCACTCTCATAAGGAAAATGAGTAGAATTAGGCCATTCGGCCCATCTAGTTTATGCCGCCATTAATCATGGCTGATCTATCTCTCCCTCCTAACCCCATTCTCCTGCCTTCTCCCCATAACTTGACTCTCTTGACTTGACCCCACCTACTGTGACTCCTCAGCTACCCCCTTCGAATCTCCAAACAGACGTCAAAGATCGAGGCAGACGTATAAAGCTGCTGCAACGGACATCTCCCACCTACGAGCGTCCACATTCTCATCTCAGTGGACGCAAGTGCTTTTGAACGCAAAATGAAAGACACTTCAGCGCAGGGAATGGAGTTGCAATGCGCGCGCGCGCACACACCAGGATCTCAGAACCGCAGCGAGACAAGTCGCAGTTTAGCCAGCACATCACTGCTGGATCAATTACATAATTGGAGAATTGGAGGGAACACCTGTAGCGAATCAGTCAGCAGGAAACAGTTTGTGTTCCCATTATTTTCTGTTGCGTTCTTTGCAACCACAGGAAGTGTGTGTGTGCCTACAAACCCAATCTCCTGGACTATTAGTAATCTCAACAGCGGTGTCGAAAATCAAGAGAGGAATAGATCGGCTCGCTGCACAGAGACTCTTGCCTAGAGTAGGGGAATCGAGGGCCAGAGGGCACAGGTTTAAAGTGAAGGGGGGGGGGGAAAGATTTAATAGGAATCTACTAGGGTAACTTTTTCATACACAAAGGGTGGTGGGTGTATGGAACGAGCTGCCGGAGACGGTATTTAAGGCAGGGACGATCGCAATGTTTAAGCAACAATTCGACTGGTGCATGGATAGGACAGGCTTGGAGGGATATGGGACAAAGGCAGGCAGGCGGGACTAAGGGCCTGTCCCCTGCATGACAAGCCCAACTACGGCCAAACTAGGGCAGCACAGCGGGGAAGTGGTAGATCTACTGCCTCACAGCACCAGAGACCCGCATTTGATCCTGACTGCGGGTGCTGTCTGTACGGAGTTTGCACGTTCTCTCTGTGTGGGTTTTCTCTGAGATCTTCGGTTTCCTCCCACACTCCAAAGACAGGTTCTTAGGTTAATTGGCTTTGGTATAAATGTAAAATTATCCCCACTGTGTGTAAGGTGGTGTTAAGGGCCTGTCCCACTTGCCGATTTTTTCGGCGACTGCAGCATATAACCATATAACAATTACAGCACGGGAACAGGCCCTCTCGGCCCTTCCAGTCCGTGCCGAACATTTATTTTCCCCTAGTCCCATCTACCTGCACTCAGACCATACCCCTCCATTCCCTTCCCGTCCATATACCTATCCACTTTACTTTTAAATGTTAAAACCGATTCTGCCTCCACCACTTCTGCTGGAAGCTCATTCCACACAGCCACCACTCTCTGAGTAAAGAAGTTCCCCCTCATGTTACCCCTAAACTTCTGTCCCTTCATTCTCATGTCATGCCCTCTTGTTTGAATCTTCCCTACCCTCAATGGGAAAAGCTTATCCATGTCAACTCTGTCTATCCCTTTCATCATTTTAAAGACCTCAATCAAGACCTCATCATTTAAAGACCTTAACCTTCTGCGCTCCAAAGAATAAAGACCTAACTTGTTCAACCTTTCTCTGTAACTTAGTTGCTGGAACCCAGGGAACATTCTAGTAAATCTTCTCTGTACTCTCTCTATTTTGTCGACATCCTTCCTATAATTAGGCGACCAAAATTGTACACCATACTCCAGAATTGGTCTCACCAATGCCTTGTACAATTTTAACATTACTTCCCTACTCCTATATTCAATGCTCTGATTTATAAAGGCCAGCACACCAAAAGCTTTCTTTACCACCCTATCTTCATGCGATTCCACCTTCAGGGAACTATGCACAGTTATTCCTAGATCCCTCTGTTCCACAGCATTCCTCAATTCCCTACCATTGACCATGTACGTCCTATTTTGATTTGTCCTGCCAAGGCATCATTGACGGACGTATCAGGGCAGCGATAAATACACGGCAGTGACACGTTGTGACGAAGTATTGGCGCGCGGTGTTTTTTCCAAGTGTCACAATATTTTTTTTGTCCAAAATGTTCAAAATCTTTTGGCAAAACTGATATGGTGCCGGCCATATGCCAAGTGAGACAGGCCCTTTAGTGCGCGGGGATCGCTGGTTGCCACGGACTCGGCGGGCCGAAGGGCCGGTTTCTGTGCTGTATCTTTAAACTAAACCAAACTGTATCCTTGTCATCCTCGGAAGTCATCTTTAAGGGCCGGTCCCACTTTGCGATTTTTCCGGCGACTGCGAACGTCCTAAAAACCGTCAAGTTGTACGACACTCCGCGTCACCGTCACATCAAGCTACGCCACTCTGCGCCACTCGCCTTCACAGCACAATAAGGGGCTACACACAGTTTAAGAATAAGGGGTGAGCCATTTAGTACGGAGACGAGGAAACAATTTTTCTCACAGAGAGTTGTGAGTCTGTGGAATTCTCTGGCTCAGAGGGCGGTGGAGGCCGGTTCTCTGGATGCTTTCAAGAGAGAGCTAGATAGGGCTCTTAAAGATAGCGGAGTCAGGGGATATGGGGGAGAAGGCAGGAACGGGGAACTGATTGGGGATGATCAACCATAATCACATTGAATGGCGGTGCCGGCTCGAAGGGCCGAATGGCCTACTCCTGCACCTATTGCCTATTGTCTATTGTTGCACCGAAGTATAATAAACACATTGGAAATTAATATATCTTCAATGAATCTAAGTAACAATAACTATTTAATGGATAAGTCGGCGCTTTATATACCCGCGTCACGGCCGCCACCCGCAGGGCAGCGTACGTCAGCGTGTGACAGGGCGCACAACATGATAAGACGTCGCCAGGGGCGCCAGGGAGACACTGCGTGGCACTACATGCGTCACCACGAGCCATGAGTCACGAGGCCGCGACAACCTCTTTTCAGGCTAACGCCGAATATGTCACCCAAGTGGGACAGGCCCTTAAATCTTCTCCTTGTCGTATGAGGTTGTACAGTTTATAATTCCCATGTGCTGTTTTATCAAGTAAAAGCAGTCAATACAAATGGTTGAAACACAACCTAAATTTTAACATCTATCAAATTTGACGTATAAAACTTTTTGCTTTTTCCAAAGTAGGTCAAACTTCCAATAACAAAGTCCAAACCAAACCAACCCCTCAACGATAGCCATCAAAAAAAAATCTGCATATCTTCTGCAAAAAGATTTGGAGACCAAGATTTGGTCTCCAAATTTGAGGAAGGACATTCTCGCCATTGAGGGAGTGCAGCGTAGGTTCACCAGGTTAATTCCCGGGATGGCGGGACTGTCATATGCTGGGAGAACGGAGCGGCTGGGCTTGTACACTCTGGAATTTAGTGGGGATCTTATTGAAACATATAAGATTGTTAAGGGTTTGGACACGCTAGAGGCAGGAAACATGTTCCCGATGTTGGGGGAGTCCAGAACCAGGGGCCACACAGTTTAAGAATAAAGGGGGTAAGCCGTTTAGAACTGAGACGAGGAAACACTTTTTCACACCGAGAGTTGTGAGTCTGTGGAATTCTCTGCCTCGGAGGGATACTTTCAAGAGAGAGCTAGATAGGGCTCTTAAAGATAGCGGAGTCAGGGTATGATCATATATGGGGAGAATGTTTGTTCCGTTCCGTTGCTTTGCACAATCTCGCAGGCGCTGCCACTGTCATTTCACCTGTACATCTTTTGACAAATAAAGTTGAGTTGGAATGGGGGTACTGATTGCAGGAACGGGGGTACTGATTGTGGAATGATCAGCTATGATCACTGGGAATGGCCGGTGCTGGCTCGAAGGGCCGAATAGAGTCCTGCACCTATTGCCTATTGCCTGTTATCCTATCAAGCCACAATTAAGACAGGAAACCCTACCTTTCTTTAAAAAAAAGAAATCTCAGTTTGCTTTGAAGAGCAGCCATTTTACGGGATTGCAAATGTGCTCAACGTGGATTAATTAAGGAATAATGGACCAGGTGTGGGTTATTAGCGGCTACTCTTTGTAGTGACGAGCTCAACCCTTTGCTTATTTTGAGTGAGGATTTTATAATCACCTAGTTTGCTGTTCATTAACATTTCGACTGCGCTGGGAGATGATTATTTTCTTGCTTACCAAGCATCTGTCGAGCAGACGCCCCGCAGGTCAACGCAGACACCGAAGACCTTTGCTTCACACTAATGCCCAGAGCCCACGTTCAATGCCCTATGTTGATGTTGCCACAGAATTCGGCCTGAGGAAGGGCCTCGACCCGAAACGTCACCCATTCCTTCTCTCCAGAGATGCTGCTGCCTGTCCCGCTGAGTTACTCCAGCTTTTTGTGTCTACCTTCAGTTTAAACCAGCGTCTGCCGTTCCTTCCGGCACGGAATTCATTATGTTTCCGTGGGGGAAATAAAATAACATAGAAACATAGAAATTAGGTGCAGGAGTAGGCCATTCGGCCCTTCGAGCCTGCACCGCCATTCAATATAACCATATAACCATATAACAATTACAGCACGGAAACAGGCCTTCTCGGCCCTTCCAGTCCGTGCCGACCATTTATTTTCCCCTAGTCCCATCTACCTGCACTCAGACCATACCCCTCCATTCCCTTCCCGTCCATATACCTATCCACTTTACTTTTAAATGTTAAAATCGATCCTGCCTCCACCACTTCTGCAGGAAGATCATTCCACACAGCCACCACTCTCTGAGTAAAGAAGTTCCCCCTCATGTTACCCCTAAGCTTCTGTCCCTTAATTCTCAAGTCATGCCCTCTTGTTTAGCAGGCAGTGACTAGAATGTAAAATGAAGCAAGCTTCTTCTATGAACTGTATAGTTTAGTTTAGTTTCGAGATACCGAGCAGAAACAGGCCCTTCGGTCCAACGAGTCTGTGCCGACCAGCGATCCCCGCACACGAACACTACCCTACACACACTAGGGACAATTTACAGTTATCCCAAGCCAATTAACCTACAAAATTTGTACGTCTTTTTTTGAATGTGGGAGGAAAACGGAGATCCAGGAAAACCTACGCGGGTCACAGGGAGAACGTACAAACTCCGTACAGACAGCGCCCGTAGTTAGGATCGAACCCGGGTCTCTGGCACTGTAAGGCAGCAACTCTACCGCTGCGCCACCGGGCCACCATTAAAAAGAATGTAGACAAATGGTTAAAATGGTCCCTATGGTACTTTTGTTGCCACGTGTACCAAGGTACAGTGAAATACATTTTTGCCTACAATTCAGTACAAGTATGACAAGATATATATCTTAACACATAGATATATCTGGCAGCATGGTGGCGCAGCGGTAGAGTCGCTGCCTCACAGCGCCGGAGACCCGGGTTCGATCCTGACCACCGGTGCTGTCTGTACGGAGTTTGCACGTTCTCCCCGTGACCTGCATGCGTTTTCTCTGAAGTCTTCGTGTTCCTCTCACACTCCGAAGATGTGAAGGTTTGTAGGTTAATTGTCTTGGTATAAGTGTAAAATTGCCGCTAATGTGTGTTGGGTAGTGTTAGTGTTCGCTAGTGTTAGCGAAGATTTAAGGGAAACATAGATAATAGGTGCAGGAACAGGCATGTGGTACTTCAAGCCAGCACCGCCATTCATTGTGATCATGGCTGATCATCCACAATCAGTACCCCATGCCTGCCTTCTCCCCATATCCCTTCTGAGGTCCTTCTGCAGTTGTACAGGGCGCTAGTGAGACCACACCAGGAGTAACGTGCGCAGTTTTGGTCCCCTAATTTGAGGAAGGACATTCTTCCTATTGAGGGAGTGCAGCGTAGGTTCACAAGGTTAATTCCCGGGATGGCGGGACTGTCAGATGCTGAGAGAATGGAGCGGCTGGGCTTGTACACTCTGGAGTTTAGAAGGATGAGAAGGGATCTTATTGAAACATATAAGATTATTAAGGGTTTGGACACGCTAGAGGCAGGAAACATGTTCCCGATGTTGGAGGAGTCCAGAACCAGGGACCACAGTTTAAGAATAAGGGGTAAGCCATTTAGAACGGAGATGAGGAAACACTTTTTCACACAGAGAGGTGTGAGTCTGTGGAATTCTCTGCCTCAGAGGGCGGTGGAGGCCGGTTCTCTGGATGCTTTCAAGAGAGAGCTAGAGAGGGCTCTTACAGCGGGGTGGAGGATTGCAACCTTCACGTGGTCCGCCCTGTTTCGACTAATGCAATCAGCCCGGCGTGAACAATCAAATAAGATCAATAGAACAAGTTATCCTACAGCTTTATGCTGTGCACGCCACACGCAAGATGAAGAAGACGTCTCTTAAAGATCGTGGAGTGAGGGGATATGGGGAGAAGACAGCAACGGGGTACTGATTGGGGATGATCAGCCATGATCACATTGAATGGTGATGCTGTCTCGAAGGGCCGAGTGGCCTGCTCCTGCACCTATTGGCTATTGTCTATTGATTCCACTAGCCCCAAGAGCTCTATCAAACACTCTTTTAAATCCATCCAGTGATTTGGCCCCCACTGCCTTCTGTGGCAGAGAATTCCACAAATTGACAACTCTCCGGGTTAAAGAGTTATTTTTCTCATCTCAGTTCTTATCTGATAACATTTTACAACCATCTTAGAAGCAAGATTACACTTGACCCACTGGCCTGCCTTGGATGAAAGGCAGGCCGAAGGAGGCCAAAGCTGTGCCATACACTCTGATTAGTACCAAGCCAACACACCCAATTAAAACCAATTTGACAATTTATATTCAAAACTAACCTTACTTGAGATTACAACCATTTCCAATAGCATTTTAGTTTTAAACAGTGGAATTCTCCCAATTACTTTGAGAATAAAAGTAAAATTGAGAGGAACACAGGAGCTGAAGGGCTCAGTCTGATTAGATACCACCAGGAACCAGTCTAGTCAGTATAATTATCAGGTAATTGGAAGTTTCTATTCTCAGTGAGTTACCAAGGTTACTGCAGCTCTTAGGAATCTAAACTCCGTGACCAACTTCGTTGAGTTTTTAGATGCAGTGTGGAAACAGGCCCTTCGGCCCACCGAGTCCGCACCGACCAGCGATCCTCACGGATGTTAGCAGTATCCTACACACACCAGGGACAATTTACAATTTTTTTTTCTTAACCCGGAAGCCAACGAACCTGCAAACCCGCATGTCTTTGGAGTGCGGGAGGAAACCGGAGCACCCGGGGAAAACCCACACAGGGCACAGGGAGAAGGTAAAAACTCCGTACAGACAGCACCCGTTGTCAGGATCGAACCCGGGTCTCCGGCGCTGTGAGGTCGGAGGAACCCGAAGCGTCACCCATCCCGCCTGTTCCGCTGAGTCGCTCCAGCGTTTTGTGTCTTTCTTCGGTATTAACCAGCACCTGCAGTTCCCTCCAGCACGGCCTAGTAAGTGATAGGTGGATGCAGGAGAGGAGTTGAAGATTAGCAGGTGAGGCGGTTGGGAATTAAGGGCCTGTCCCACCAGCATGCAACTCTATGCGATTAGCGCGACCTAACGTGGTCGCTTGAGCCGTCCGGCGTCGCGGGGCCGGTCCCACTTCGATCGCCGGAGCCGTGCGGAATTGTGCGGAGTTCGTCCCGACACCGCGCGGGGCTCCGAAAAACCGACTATGTCCAAAAATTCCGCGCGGCAACGGCTTGTCAGCTCGCAGTCGCTTCGACATTTACACACCGCCCCGACATCATGCCTCCGTGAACCTATCAGTAAGTGCCTCCGTGACCCTCTATGTGTGTGGCTCCGTGGCCCTCTGTGTGTGTGTGCCTCGGTGCCCCTCTCTGTGTGCCCCTCTCTGTCTTGGTGAACTTACCTTGGACTTCGCTCCGAGTTTGCCTCACTTTGCGCCGCGTTGCGCCACTCACCCGACCTCCACGCGGCCCTCGCTGCCGGTTTGGTCGCGCTTGCCGCATGCAGGCGCATGCTGGTGGGAACGGCCCTGTACAGGGGATCACCCGACCTCCGCACGGCCCCCGCTGCCGGTTTGATCGCGTTCATCGCATAGAGTTGCATGCTGGTGGGACAGGCCCTTAAGGGTATGGAAGCTTCCTAGCTGTAAGGAGAGAATCCCAAGGATTTTGAGGTGGGATTTGGAACGGTGGGAAGAAAGTGAATGATTTGTTTTAATCGAGGTTCTGCACCAAACTGTGTACTGAGCAATGAATCCACAACCTTGATTTTTGTGGGAGGCACGGTGGCGCAGCGGTAGAGTTGCTGCCTTACAGCGCTTGCAGCGCCAGAGACCCAGGTTCGATCCTTACCACGGGTGGTGTCTGCACGGAGTTTGTACATTCTCCCCGTGACCTGCGTGGGTTTTCTCCGAGGTCTTCGGTTTTCTCCCACGCTCTAAAGACATACAGGTCTGTAGGTTAATTGTCTTGGTATGAATGTAAAGTTGTCCCTAGTGTGTGTAGGGCAGTCTTCGTGTGCGGGGATCGCTGGTCGGCGCGGACTCGGTGGGACGAAGGGCCTGTTTCCACGCTGAATCTCTGAAATAAACTACTGAGCAACAATCCACAACCTTGATGAATGATCCAAATACCTGGCTCCAAATCCCAACGCAGCAGGTTGAGAAGTTAAATTCAGATATTGAATTAAATACGTCTGACTTTACAAGCTATCATCAGCAAAACTGAACCTATTGGGCCGTCGTTTTAAAAATAAAACATCCACTGATCCCTTTAGTGCGAATACAAAATCTTGGCTTTATCTGTTTGTAACTTCAGCTAATGCCTGCAATAATCTCATCAGGAACATACATTTTGGCAGAATTAGGCCATTCAGCCCATCAAGTCTACTCTGCATTCCATTCAATCGTGACCGATCTATCTTTCCCTCTCAACCCCATTCTCCTGACTTCGCCCCATAGCCCCTGACACCGGGGTGGAAGATTGCAACCTTCACGTGGTCCGCCCTGTTTCGACTAATGCAATCGACTCGACATGCACAAACGCAAGGTCAAGTAGAACAAGTTGTCCAACAACTTTAGGCTGTGCACGCCACACGGAAGAAGAAGAAGAAGAAGAACCCCTGACACCCACACTGGTCAGAACAGGGTGGCACGTTGGCGCAGCGGTAGAGTTGCTGCCTTACAACGCTTACAAGGCCAGAGACCCGGGTTCGATCCTGACTACGGGCGCTTGTCTGCACGGAGTCTGCAGGTTGAGAAGTTCAATTCAGATAATGAATTGAATACATCTGATTTCATAAGCAGTCATCAGCAAAACTAAACCGATTGGGCTGTCCCTACTGTGAGTGCTGTCTGTGTGGAGTTTGCACGTTTATCCCCGTGACTTGCGTGGGTTTTCTCCGAGATCTTCGGTTTCCTCCCACGCACACTCCAAAGACAGTATAGATTTTAATTGGCTTGGGTGTAAGTGTTAATTGTCCCTACACTGGATTGTGTGATGTGCGGGGATTGCTGGTCGGTGCGGACTTGGTGGGCCGAAGGGCCTGTTTCCGCTTGGTATCTATGAACTAAACTAAACTAAACAGATGAGCTGGTGAAGGTACCAGTTTAGGAAGCATTATGCTCAGTCTCAGCTCTTGAATGAGAAAGGGGTCAGGGTTTTGTACAGCTCCTACAGAATCATAGAGTGATACAGTGTGGAAACAGGACCTTTGGCCCAACTTGCCCACACTGACCAACATGTCCCAGCTACACAAGCCCCACCTACCCCTAGTGGAAGAGTCTAGGACCAGAGGGCACAACCTCAGAACATAATGACATAGAAACATAGAAACATAGAAATTAGGTGCAGGAGTAGGCCATTCGGCCCTTCAAGCCTGCACCGCCATTCAATATGATCATGGCTGATCATCCAATCAGTATCCCGTACCTGCCTTCTCTCCATACCCCCTGATCCCCTTAGCCACAAGGGCCACATCTAACTCCCTCTTAAATATAGCCAATGAACTGGCCTCAACTACCCTCTGTGGCAGAGAGTTCCAGAGACCCACCACTCTCTGTGTGAAAAAAGTCCTTCTCATCTCGGTCCTAAAGGATTTCCCCCTTATCCTTAAGCTGTGACCCCTTATCCTGGACCTCCCCAACATCGGGAACAATCTTCCTGCATCTAGCCTGTCCAACCCCTTAAGAATTTTGTAAGTTTCTATAAGATCCCCTCTCAATCTCCTAAATTCTAGAGAGTATAAACCGAGTCTATGCAGTCTTTGTTCATAAGACAGTCCTGACATCCCAGGAATCAGTCTGGTGAACCTTCTCTGCACTCCCTCTATGGCAATCATGTCCTTCCTCAGATTTGGAGACCAGAACTGTACGCAATACAATGACGTTCCTATACGTGGTGGAAACGGATTTGAGTGTTATTATGGAAGTAAATGCTGTATGGTGGCGCAGCGGAAGAGATGCTGCTTACAACTCAGGCTGACCCAGAGACCCGGGTCAAAGTCAAAGTCAAGTCAAACAAACTTTATTGTCATTTAGAAATACATCGATATATGCAGTTCCAAACGAAATTCCGTTGCATTTGGCTCCCTGTGCAACACGATAACTAACAGAAGGATAAACATGGATAAAATGAATAAAAAGGATAAAAGGATAAATAGACAATGGTGGCAGCCCATTGCATGGCATTCAGGAGTCTGATGGCTCGTGGGGTCTGTCAGTGAGGAGGGTTCGATCCTGTCCACAGGAGCTGTCCGTGCGGAGTTTGTACGTTCGTCCCGTGACTGGCATGGGTTTTCTCCGGGAGCTCCGGTTTCCTCCCACACTCCAAACACGTACAGGTTTATAGGTCACTTGGCTTGGTATAATTGTCCCCGCTGTGTGTAGGGTAGTGTTAATGGCCTGTCCCACCAGCATGCAACTCTATGCGATTAGCGCGACCTAACGTGGTCGCTTGAGCTGTCCGGCGTCGCGGGGCCGGTCCCACTCCGATCGCCGGAGCCGTGCGGAATTGTGCGGAGTTTGTCCCGACACCGCGCGGGGCTCCGAAAAGCCGACTATGTCCAAAAATCCCGCGCGGCAACGGCTTGTCGGCTCGCAGTCGCCTCGACATTTACACACCGCCCCGCCATCGTGCCTCCGTGACCCTCTCGGTAGGTGCCTCCATGACCCTCTATGTGTGTGGCTCCGTGGCCCTCTGTGTGTGTGTGCCTCTGTGCCCCTCTCTGTGTGCCCCTCTTTGTCCTGGCGAACTTACCTTGGACTTCGCTCCAAGTTCGCCTCACTTTGCGCCGCGTTGCGCCACTCACCCGACCTCCGCGCGGCCCCTACTGCCGGTTTGGTCGCGCTTGCCGCATGCAGGCGCATGCTGGTGGGAACGGCCCTCTACAGGGGATCACCCGACCTCCGCGCGGCCCCCGCTTCTAGTTCGATCGCGCTCATCGCATGGAGTTGCATGCTGGTGGGACAGGCCCTTAAGTGTGCAGGGATCACTGGTCGGTGGCGAAGGGCCTGTTTCTGTGTTGTACCTCTAAACTAAACTAAAATCAGGGGGAAAGATAGAAAACAGTTAAGTACCTATCATTTAGTGACTCTCTGTATTTTTCTGTTGAGGAAACTTGCACAGAACATTTAATTTAGTTTAGTTTAGAAATACAGCCTTCGGCCCACCGAGTCCGCACCGACCAGCGATCCCCACACATTAACACTATCCAGTCTAGGGACAATTGACACTCATACCAAGCCAATTACCCCTACAAAATCTACACGTCTTTGGAGTGTGGGAGGAAACCGAAGATCTGGGAGAAAACCCACGCAGTCACAGTGAGAACGTGCAAACTCCACACGGACAGCACTCGCAGTCGGGGCAGCCCAATCGGTTTAGTTTTGCTGATGACAGCTTGTGAAATCAGACGTGTTCAATTCATTATCTGAATGTAACTTCTCAACCTGCTGTGTTGGGATTTGGAGCCATCATCAAGGTTGTGGATTATTGCTCAGTAGTTTAGTAGTTAACTTTAAGGATACAGCGCGGAAACAGGCCCTTTCGACCCACCGAGTCCGCACCGACCAGCGATCCCCACACGCAAACACTATCCTTTTTAAAACATTTTGTTTTTTTAAATAAACTTTTCATTTGAAGCAGTGTACAGTAATATAAACCGTGGCATATGACAAAATACATTTATTGTACATATTTTTAAATTTAACAAAGAATAAATAGAAAAAGAGAGAAAGAGTTAGAAAGAGAAAAGTGAAAGAAATAGTGAATGTGTAAACCGTTAAACTACCAGATACTGGAGTCAAAGATTGAATGTCAAATCCTAAAAAATAAGAAAACAAAAACGAAAAATAATATTTTTTTAAAAAAGGGGGGGCGGGAGGAACTATAATGTGTTGATATACCTGTTTCATTTCTCACCACACCCATCACCCTGTCCGTGATTCGGTTTAATTCCAAACTTGTGCTGCACCATACTATACTTGGAATCAATCAATGGAAGGAGACCGTATCTTTAAAAATTGCTCTGATTGTCCTGCTAAGACGACGCAAGATCTTCAAGATTTAGCGTCTCAGACATCCACATTTTTAAGAGTTGGGGCAGAGGCATATTTTCCAAATTTTAAGTATCCGTTTTTTTTTTTGCCATTATCAGGCCATAATTGAGGAAACGTCTTTGAAATATTGATAGCTCAGAGCAGACTTCAGTTATTCCAGAAATAATCAGTTCTGTACAGGGGGTCCAGTTTTGTTTTTAATAATTCTGAGAAGATTTCAAAGATTCCTTTGCAACATTTATGAAGTTTTATGCAAGAGGCAAAGGAGTGTGTTATAGTTGCTTCTTGAGATAGACATTTGTCGCAGATAGGAGATACATTTGGAAACATGTTGTTCAGTTTCGTTTTTGAGTAATATGGTCTGTGTAGTATTTTAAATTGGATTAGAATATGTCATATATATTATGTATATATAGGAGATATTTTTCCCATCTGTCTTTGGGGATTTTTAGGCTTAATTCCAGTTCCCACTCTCTTCTAATTACATCTGACGGTGGAATGTCTATATTGAGAAGGATATTGTACAAGTATGGTATTAAATTATTTGACTGCGTTTCTATTCATACCTTCATCTAAAATATCTGGCAACAGAGTTTGGTGTTCGTGGGTCACAAACATTATCCTACACACACTAGGGACAATTTTACATTTTCACCAGGACAATTAACCTACAAATCGACAATTAACCGACAATTAAACTCCGTACGTCTGATAGCACTCGCAGTCGGGATTGACCTCGGGTATCTGGCACTGCAAGCGCTATAAGGCTGCAACTCTACCGCTGCTCCACCCCTTCACTGAGCATTTTCCCTGTCCTCTGACATTGGGTGACTACCATGTGGTTTTTTTGGAAAAAAAAAATTCTCACTCTGTCCCTTCTCTCATTAAGGACCCGAAATGTATCTCACTAGTTTCCCGTGGTTTAATGCTACTCTTATCTTAAAATACACACTCATGCGTCAACCCACAGCAACCTTTGACAATTTAGTCAGAGTTAATAGGTTCATTATTCCTGAAGCTGCCTCTCACAATTACAGAGTTTTTAGTTTATAGATACAGCGCAGAACAGGCCCTTAAGCCCACCGAGTCCGCGCCGACCAGCGATCCCCGCAAACTTAAGGCCCTGTCCCACTTGGGCGTCATTTGCGCCTCATTTACGCGTCATGCAGAAAATTGGTCGCCGCGTCGTGACGCGTGCGTGACGCGCGCATAGCGCATGGTGGGGCGTGGAATCGCATGTAGTGGCACGCGGTATCGCGTGGCGCCCCAGGATTTTGTAGTGTAACGAAATCCTCGCGCACCACCTGCGTGACATATCGCTGATGCACGTTGACGCATTGGCATCGCACGCTGTATCGCATGGTGACGCATGGTTACGTCAACGGCCGTAAACATGCGACGCCTCGCAACGCCCATACGCAGTCAGCACGCCTTTTACGCATCATGTACCCTCTAACCTCGTCCACACAGCTGTTGATTAGTATGGGTGTCAAATGTTATGGGGAGAAGGCTAGGAGGGAGAGAAAACGTCCATCATAGCTTGTTTTGGGAAAAGCTCCAACCAAGACCGCTAGAAATTGCAGCGAATTGTGGACGCAGCACAGACCATCGCACAAGCCAACCTCTCTTCCATTCACTCCATCCACATCTCACTGCCTGTCCCGCTGAGTTAACATAAGATTTCACTTACAACACACACACACACCACCATAATACAAAGTTACCAAATTAAGATGTAACATGGAGGATGCGTCTACTAGTGGGAGAGTCTAGGACCAGAGGGCACAGCCTCAGAATTAAAGGACGTTCTTTTAGGAAGGAAATGAGGAGGAATTTCTTTAGTCAGAGGGTGGTGAATCTGTGGAATTATTTGCCACAGAAGGCTGTGGAGGCGGGTCAATGGATATTTTTCAGGCGGTGATAGATAGATTATTGATTATTGATCAGGATTATTAAGGCAGGAGAATGGGGTTGAGGGAGAGATAGATCGGCCGTGATTGAATGACGGAGTAAACCTGATGGGCCGAATGGCCTAATTCCGCTCCTATCACTTATGATCTTAGTAGACTTGTTGGGGCGAATGGCCTAATTCTGCGCCTTTAGTTTAGTTTAGAGATAAAGCACGGCTACAGGCCCTTCAGCCCACCTAGTCCACATTGACCAGCGATCCCCGCACACTCACACTATCCTACACACACACTGGGGACAATTTGCACACGTACCAAGCCAATTAACCTACAAACCTGCACGTCTTTGGAGTGTGGGAGGACACCGAAGATCTCAGAGAGAGGCCACGGGGAGAACGTACAAATTCCGTACAGACAAGCACCTGTAGTCGGGTTCGAACCCGGGTCTCCGGCGCTGGAAATCGCGGTAAGGCAGCAACTCTGCCTCTGCGCCCAATTATAAATCAGTCGGCCACTTATGAATCCAATCACTTGTGAACTCACGAACCCCGGAAGAGGGGTCAGACAGTTGTCTCGGGCAGAGTCCCCTGCCGCCTGGCACAGTGACCCACTCAATGGCCCAGTTTGGCCAGGCCCAGGAGCAAAGCAACCAGGACATTCATAACCTGAGGATTTCAGTACAGGAGTAAAGAAATTCTTCTCTAGTTGTATAGGGCTCTGGTGAGACCATATCTGGAGTATTGTGTACAGTTTTGGTCTCCTAATTTGAGGAAGGACATCCTTGTGATTGACGCAGTGCAGCGTAGGTTCACAAAATTGATCCCTGGGATGGCGGGACTGTCATATAACCATATATAACCATATAACCATATAACAATTACAGCACGGAAACAGGCCCTCTCGGCCCTTCCAGTCCGTGCCGACCATTTATTTTCCCCTAGTCCCATCTACCTGCACTCAGACCATAACACTCCATTCCCTTCCCGTCCATGAGGAAAGATTGAAAAGACTAGGCTTGTATTCACAGGAGTTTAGAAGAATGAGGGGGGATCTTATAGAAAC